>DWAE01000219.1:0-18705 GCA_018237945.1 Heliconius sapho
TAATCAATTAAGAACAAAAAAGGCACGGACAACTAAAGTCTGTGGCGCATAACAATTCAAAAAAAAAAAAAACGTCTCAAACCCAACGCCGCGCTTTGTCTACTACAACGGCGAAATGAAAATAAGCTTACATTTACTACATATATATAAATGAAATGTAGACATGATATGATGGTCAAAGTATGAAGAAGTGTAACACACACTGCATTTTTCGTTGCTTGTTAATATTTAGATATTTAATACCAAAAAGTTTCCTATTGTACGAGTACGACTTTTTAAACATATTTAGTACTTAAGTTTTGTGATAGAAGCATTTATCAATTAAGAATGTATATAGAACGGCGTCAACAAATAATTGGTAAAATAATTAAAATCTCAAATTCTTAATCTTTTAAAACTTTCAAACCTGTGAGTATACCGCGCTAATAAATCTCTACAAGCGGGAAATATGGAGCAAAAAATACAAAATATGTGGCAGTATAATGGTGAAGTATCCTATTATGTTAACATTACGGCGCTTGATTGTAAATCATTTTGGGTTCAATCTCTTAAGAAAAGAATTATTCTAATTCCCTCGCTCTTGTAACAAGACAGAGCGCAATGATGGTTCCGCCGCTTAATACGAAATTTCTCGAAAATTGCGTGGGAACAGAGTGTCTTAATTCTCGTTTCCCTGCTATATGCAAAATTCTTGAAGTCTTTTATTGAAAAATAAAATCAAGGCACACAATACCGTAGCATGCTACACCGTACTATTTCATTTACATTACACCTTTGTTATCTGACAATCAGAAACCACCCTTATATTTTAAAGCCTTCTAGAAGTCTTTATTACCTGTCTGGACGCATGCCAATGCGATGTACGAACTAAGGGATTCTTATGAGCAAAGTTTACAATTTATAACCTGGTAGGTGTAGTCAGCGTTTTACAGCCAATGTTGGGGATCTTCACTTTTATTTTTTTATGCATAGATTGGGTTTTAAATTGTGTATTAGCAAATAAAATATCCTTTATTCAATTGAACAATTACATGTACATATAAGTAGCGCCAGTCCTACAGGATACTACCACCGGCTCGGAAAGCATTTTTTATGAGAAGAGCCTAAACGAAGCGCCAGCGGTGACCATGGTAGCAAGATTACGTCGAAAATATTAACAAGATATAACATAGCCTCTATAAGCGAACTATACAACTCGAAAATCATTTTAAAATTAATATCATCAGTTCCTGAGATTAGCACGTCCAACCAAATAAATTTTATCCATAGAAATACAGATAGGAGAAACATGTAAGTACAATAACGATATATTTCACACTTTGGCGAGTCTCCAACACACATTATGCGATTAGCTCTACAATACAATAACAGTGGTATTCTAAATCTGCATATTACGCCAATAACAAAATATACATCGAATGTAAATATTTACAGAAAATGGAGTGCTGAGTCACTATCAATATTGTGCATTATAGATTGAGTTCAAATATTTTTGATAAGAAATGAGGATTTTAAGACGTATCGTTGCGTCTTTGCACTATGCAACGTCTGGAAAATTAAGCGAAAAGTTGTAATAGAGTAAGTAAGTAAAAGTCTTAAGACTAACTCTCCTATCTTACGAAATGCGGAACGTGGAGTTGATATATATCTTCGATAGCCTTACGATGTTGTATATCGATATTTTAAGCAAATTGGAAAAAGGAGAGATTTAATACTAAGTAACTGCTTATCCTGCTATATTTTTAGTGAAAAAACTCCTTAATTATAATAAATAATCGATTTGTTCGAAATTCCAATGCAGTGGGTCAAAACACTTAGACAAGATAAGAAGATTGAAAATCGATTGCAAAGAGAACTTTAGTCCTTATAAAAAGTCCCCCGAAAGTATTATTTATCAAGATTGTTCCTTTAAGAGCGTCGTGTTCGGGATAAAAAGTTTATATTGTTTATTAGGTCAGTTAGAGTAACATAAACTAGGTGCCTTTTGTGAAATTTTGAGGTATATTTTACATTTTAGCTTTAATAGATTAAAGCAAGGAACCCGGTGATACGACACTCAGTTTTTAATTTTATTTAGCTTCAGGCTGTAGCAGGGGACCTACCACCGTCCAATTTAAATGATATTGTGTTCTATTAAATAATTAATTTAATGACCAAAACGGGAATCGAACTCGCAATTGTCGCGTTTGAAGTAGCTTTGTCAGAAGCTGCACACTGTATCTGTTTGTTTGCGCTTGTGTTGCGCCACGATATCTTTAAATAAAAATAAAAGCAATAAACGTTAAAAATATATAAATCAGCCATAAACGATTAAAAGATTTCTGGTAATCTTTACAAATTACCCTGAAGGAGAATTAATGGTTTCTCAAATATTAGATAATTATTTTGATTTCGTAATAAAAATGTGTGTGAGCGTAACTACGTCTGGCTGGAAATGCGATTCAAGCTACATGTGTCAGCTATTCTGTCCCCACCGAGAGTATTATATATTTAATTGTTCGTATCCTTCCGTTCGCTACTGAACACGGAGTGTCTTAGGCCAAAAGTGGGGATTGGAGTGTGTGTGTCCTAAAATGCGGTTCCATCTGCCTCCCTGCTATAAAAGAAACAGCGTAAAGTTGAAAAAATCATCCTCAACTTTACGTATGTTTTTCAAATGAATATCTTGAACAAAAAAACTCTACATTATTAGAGACTTAAGTCCTTAAAGTTGTAGGTATCCCTTATGGTTGGTTTTCTAGAAGGAATCACTATTCATTTAACAAATATTACTTGATAAATTGTGAAACTTTATTGTTTTAGGTTCACGTATCCTGTATTTATTAGTTTTATTATTCATATATCCTCTTCGTAACAGGGTAGGTAGTGGGAGTCTGGAATGCCTAGTGTTAAGACAGGCCCTACCCTATAATACACTTCCGTGTTGAGTAACCGAATTAAACTCTGTTTTTTTCTCTGCATCACGCTGTATCCCGCATATAGCAGAGTAGGCAGAGGGAACCTAGTGTTAATACGCTTTCGTTCTGTAGGCATTGCGTGTAGAGTGGCCGACGCGACGCTGAACTCAACGCCGCGCTTTGCCTCGACACCAGAGCGAAGAAATTAAAATATATCATTTAATAATTATTTCATTTTATTGAGTGGAGATCGAACCCATCACCAGTCGAATTTACAGTCACATTTTGTGCCCCTGCGCCAGGACTGGCCTCATGAAACTCTATAATAACATATGACTCATCAAGAAATCACATAAATATTATTATATATTACAATACATTACAAGTGTAAACAACAAAATAATTTACCACAACCGTTCCCTACATACAAAGAGGTCAAGTAACGTAGTGCTTCGCGCGACCGTACATATATATTTGTTCTAATTAGTCGCTCCAAAAAATAAGCCATTTTCTTTGACATTTGTAGTTTTAATGACAGACAAAATGCTATATGTATCCTACATTACTATATAGTAGTTAACATTTTAAGGAGGTCATGGCACAGAGGCGTAGCGTTTGATTGTGTGTGCGATTTACACTCGGAGGAATGATTTTTTTCTCGAAAAATGGGCGGAAAGTAGACAACAGAGTGTTTTAATACTTACCCTGCCTACCTTGCTTTGCCTGCCTATGTGACATACAGTTCATACAGTGTTAAACTATATTTTTTATATAATAAAGTGCCAGTTTTTTTGTATGTATTTTTATATCTTTTATATGAATAACTTCACAAAATTGTCTTATGTATAAAATATATTTATTGTATTATTGGAAAACAACTAAAAAAGTTTCAGCTCATCAAGTATCTAGTGACCCGTATAAATTATTTTCATATTCAATTGTGATTTTTCATGTGAGAGTATTATAAGTTTGACTTATAGTTGAGTAGGTAGAGGGAGCCTAGTCTTATGTTTATGCCACTCCGTTCTCAGAGTTCTCACTTATGGATATATTGCGTGTTAAGTGGCGGGACGCTTCACGTTGTCTTGTGTTATTAGAGTGTTTAAATGAAAATATTTCATTTTCCCAAGTGTTAACGACCGTTATAAACATACAACATCATACGTTTGTTATAAATGATTGTCCTTAAGCTAAAGAGATGGCGTTGATCGTTTCTGAATCGCGATAACGTTTAGTTCACGGCAAACGTATATAATTAAGCAAAATCTTAATTATTTTGAGTTCTGACTGGATAGATCACTAAAGTTGATTTATTTAAATACCCTTAAGTGCAGTGGTAATTTAGTTCAATAGGTCGACGCTTCTGTTAGCATAAACACCAAGTAAGATCGAACACATAGTCGTCGCGTTTACAACCAGTCGCTGTGCCGCTGCGCCACCTAATAATAAATGAAATGACATATGAACAAACAGACAATAAGGTTCCTATTTGCCATTTGGCAGAAGAACCCAAAAAACAAAGTAAATTGCTAGATTTATTCATGTCGAAACGAAACATGTTTTACTTAATGACATCAAACGAGACATAGCTCTAGGAAAATCGGAAGCAAAAATCTTGTAGAATTTGCCAAAGGAGTTTGCGTTTTTTGTTTCATTTTAGACGTTTTGTTTTTTTAACTTCACGCTGTATCCCGCACGCAGCAGCGTGAGTAGCGCATCCATTCCTTACTATCCGGCCAATTTTGGAAATATCGCGTGTTGACTGGTTGAACTCAATACCGCGCTTTGTCTTGTTACTAAAGCAAAGTTATTAATATGATCAATATCCCAAAGTGGAAATCGAACTCTCAACTATCACGTTTACAATTAGAGGTAGTGTTCCAATGCTGAAATGGCCTCAAATTTATATTTCTTTTTTTTAACTTACCTTATCCTCTTTGCCACGTTCTAATATATGTGTGATTCTTATTAACAAAATTTCTAATAACTTGGAATTAAATTGTCATTATTTTCATAAAGAAGAAAGGGAAAACGACTTTTGACTGTTTTAAAAAATAAAAAGTTTCTTATACAGGTATACTATTTAATATAAAGTAGCCTAAATGTTCTATATATTATCAAATTAGAATACATAACAACGGCACAGCGACTGACTATAAACGAGGTGGTTGTAGGTTTATTTTTCAATCGGGGAACGACTTATTTTCATTTTCTCGCCGTGTTTTGTTAAGACAGAGCGCGATGTTCCGCAACCATTAACACTGTGTCTCGCTCTGTTTTGTATGTGCAAAGTGAAGCTGAAAAAAAATAACATCAGATATTCATACATATTCAGAATTATTTCAATCTTAATTAAAATAAGATAAAGCCTCATCAAAAACGTCAACTTAAAAAGTTGAGGTCAGTTTAAAATATTTCACTTCACATTTAGGATAATCATTAAAATATAAAATATATTTTCATTTATATTTTCTCTCTGGATCCAGCCGCCAGAATTCGGGGATAAGTGAGGAGTCTAGTGTCTTAACACTAGTGTGTGAGCCGAGTGGCTCCCTCTGCCTACCCTGCTACGTGCAGGAAAAAGTTAGACTGTCGTGATGTTGTCGATGCTCACTCGTGGGAATAATTATGTTTAAGCATATATTTTTCTCTAGTATACAATCTGCGGCGCTAAATTCTACCACACAACTCGATCCACAATTTTGATAATTGAGCGGGAAGGTGGGAGGGAAGTGTCTTAACACTAATTTTCCTCTGCCTACTCCATTATACGGGATAAAGCATGAAACTGTGTATTTACGTTCATTTATTGTACATCGCGTAACGAGTGCGCGAGCTTTGAGAGTTTTTAGGTCGCGAATTTTAAATACTTAAATGTTGCAATTTCAACCTAACGATACCTTCATCAAATTTGTTAATTCGGGCAGTTATTTATATTTCTGAAAAATATTATGTATCTTTGGAGCACTTCAAATTTGTTTGTATTAAAGGTTATTTTCATTTTCGTGGACCTTTTGCATAATGTACGTGTTAACTAGTTACCTTAGTTATAGACTGAGATCCCAGGGCGCGATCCCAGATCTACATCATTATAGCAAAGCTGAAATTTTGAGGATTAATAGGATATGTATTTAAGACTGAATGTGTACTTACTAACTTTGAAGTTAGTAAGTACACATACCCTTTCAGAGGTAGCGCCAAATAAAGGTACCTTTCTGACTGGGAGGATGATTGAGTTATCGGATTGGACGTATTAGATTAATAGTCCTCAAAATTTCAGCTTTGCTAAGATAATGTAGGTATGAGGTGAAGTTTTGGGCTACTAGTTATATTACTTCTTAGTACTCATCTCCGCGTCTTCGAGTGGGGAACGAATCTACAAGTATAAAACTACCGCTACAACGGCCTCAAGAGTTAGGAAAACTACGTATAATAAACTTAATTAATGATAAATTTCTAATTAAAAAATCTAATAAAAAAGCCAAACTCGAAGAAACAGTGAAACTAAAAAACTATCATACACTATACCACTGTGTCACGAAGGCGTAAACTCTTTTATCTAAATATATCATTGTAAATTATCACACAATATTTAGATGTATTTTCTTTGGGGGGCCTGGAGCTTAGCGTTGACCCTGTTTGTGCGAACTATGTTCGTGTAAACTCTTGTTTTTTTTCATTTTTCAGGGTTAATTTTTGGAAAAAATCTCTGGAGTGAGCACGAGATTATTCTGGGGTGAGCACGGACCGCCCGGCTCCTTAACGTGTAATATGTTGCAGGAGAATCGGGACGTGTAGCCATCTATTAGAGTAGTCAGGGAGGATTCCACCAATAATTTTTGACTTGTACCTTAATTTCATATATTTTTGGATATTTTATTACATACACTGGGTTCGGGGACGGGTTAAAATCGTGGTATATTCAAATGTTTAAAAAAATAAATCAAATAAATCAGCTTCAACAGTGTCCCGCACACTGCAGAGTCGGCAAAGGGAACCTAGTATTAAGACACGCCGTTTCCCACTTTCTGCCGAAACTTTCTGGAGGCATTGCGCGTTGAGTGGTAGGACTCAACGCCGCGCTTTTCATAGACACCAGAGCGCAGAAATGGAAATATAAATTTAAGTAAAGGCCTCTGTTATGTTTAAACAAAAATATCAATATTTTATAGATTCGCCCTGTTTAATACTAAATTTCACATGTCTTTAAGGTTCCGTATCTCAAAAAATGATACCGAGTCCTTATAGGATCAATTTGTTGCTCGTCCGTCAAGACTATTTTCTCAAACCGAAATATATATAAGTATAATAATGACCCTTCTTGAGTTTTTTTACATTAATGTTGGCTTATCATTTTTATAATCTTATTCGTTACAGAAAAAAAATCTTCAACTGCATTCCAAAGAAAATTATCTCTTAAGTAGTTAAAAGTACACCATACATTTCATACAAACCATATTATATGAATAAACCTTGTAATAAATATGATAAATGTATGACATAGTACGACCCAGTACAACCCCTTATTGCTTTGTGGTTGACATCGAGAGCGTCGTCTTACACGACATGAGAACTGGGTGACACTTAACGGTTAATTAATTTATTCTGGTTCGCCTAGTAATGCTATATTAGATTTGGATCTAAAGTTTTTTGATTTGATATAGAGGCCGTGCCGTGCCGTGACGTGACGGGCCACTCGGTTGTGGGCTCGATTCGATTTGAAATATTTTGTAGAGTTTCGCCTATCAACCTGCAACGCCTCGAGAGTTCATCGGTAAGAGGGGAACGGAAGTGTCTTAATAAGAACGGAGTGTTTTAACACTGTAGCTTGTTATATGCAAGATACAGCGTGAAGGTAATAAAACTACGAACTTTACTTTGAAGTAGCTATAAGTACGGGGAACTTTTATTATTATTACTAGAAAAAGATAATCTAAAATAATCACAAGCTGTCTAATTCTATTAAAAATACTCATAATTTAATATAGTATAATCGAAATTAATAACGATAGAAACTAACGATTAATCCGAAACAAATGTATAACCGTAACAGAAACTAAAACCTATAGAATATACTTCCTATATCCAGATGTGAAGTGTTATATCCGTAACATCTCTGATTACTACATTTTCCTTTTTAATAAGTTCAAATTAAGTATTTTTAACATCTTTAAAGCGTTATTCCACACTTAGGAAAGAAAAATACTTATTTAGAAAAACGTATAAAAATTTTAACGTACCGGTCCTGGTCGGTTTCCAGGAAGCGCGGATTCGAGTCCCGATACGTTCAAATTTTTATACAAAACGTAAACGTTAAATAAGTATTCAAATTAAGTATGTGGAGTGTAGATGTCATTATTGCGCAGCGGTATAGCGTCTGATTATAAACGCGACGATTGTATGTTCTCTTCTTATTCGGGGGAAAAGAAAAAAAAAAAAAGTGGAGAACGAAGTATCCTAACAATAGGTATCTCCTCTATATACTCTATATATTCTGCTACAGAGTAAAAACCATGAAGCTTTTTACTTTAAGCTTGGAAGACACTTTATAAACATGTAAAAATGTCATCTACAAGTTTTGTGGCAGGATTTAAAGTTCAACTAATAACTAAATTAGCAGAATCTTTGGACATTATCCAAGAGATGAGAGTTTGGTACAGAATTTTTAAGTGCAAAAAAGAAAACATTTTTCTATCCAGCCTCCGATACATAGCAAGAAAGACAGAGGGAACCTAGTTAGGTTAAGACACACTGGAATTACCCCCGAATATTCAAGACTTTGCTCTCGGCTTTCGGCTCGGGTTAGGTTACAGAACTAAACTTTGTCTTTCGAGAATAGGAAAATGTAAGCAATACATACATCCGTGTTGGAAATATATTCACAACCATCGCATTTACATTCAGAGGGTATATATAATAAGTAAGTTGACATTTTAAATTGTAATAATAATAATAAATTGCGTACGACCCTAATGGGATCAATGTCAAGCATTTGAAGAACATTATCCTTATGAAATATTCATAAACAATTCTAAAATTAATCTTTAACGTTTTTCTTTTCCTCTTTAATAATAATTCGCTTATTGTCACATTACATTTTTCCTGCATGATGCGGTGGGCAGACGAAATCCTTCATGCATCGCCGAATTTTGAGACATTGAATGAATGGAGGAACACAACACTGCGCTTTGTCTACCATGAGGGGAAATTAAAATAAAATATTTCCCGACTAGCAATCGGATATTCATTTTATTAAAATATCGATGAGGCACAAGGGTGTGATTGTAATACGATCCACACTCGGGAGAATGAATTTGATTTTTTTTGTTTTAATTTTTTTGCTCTGGAACTAAGGCAAAATCCCGGCATTGAGCTACGCCACTCGACGAGCAATGCCTCAAAAATTAACGAGGAGGTAACTCAGTGTCTTAACACTAGGTTATGCAGGGGCATATAGCATGAAACAAATAAAAAAATAGTAAATTTATATTAAAGTAAAATTTTTCTGCTCTCAGAAAGATCTTGACTGTTTAAAAGCAGATGAAAATTTTAATGATACAAGGCTAGATACTTCATTCTTAAGTATTGTCAAGTGATATTAAAGGAAAATGTAAAGAAGTCTAAAAATATTTTAATTACATTTTCATTTAAATTTTTTTAACCGATAATTGACGAGCTTGAGTTATATCAATTTGGTTTTCTTTGTTTGTTTAATTTTTATCATTTTTTAGCTTTACGCTGTATCCTGGATACAACAAGGTAGGCAGGAGAAACCTGTTAAGACGTTTCCCATTTTTTATATAATTTTCGAGACATTGCTTTTTATCAGGAGTCTTAAAGCCTTTCTTTATCTTGTTACCAGAACAAAGGAATAAAAGAAACTCAGCCTCCAGAGTTTGAGTCGTACTCTCAGCCGTTGCGTTTACAGTTATTAGTTACACGCTGTGCCACTGCGCCACGACGGTATTTGTTATACCAATAAATTGTAATTTATACTATAGACTAATATATCTAAATAATACTTTAAAGGTTTTCGCCGTGAAGCCTTTTAACGCCATCTTCATTTATATGGTGCAACAAATTTTCATTTTCACCTCTTACCTCTTTTAATAAGTTAAGAGCAGAATGAAATGTGAGATATAATTAGTATGAATGTTTTCACCTACTATAGAAAAGGTAACTGTTAAAGTACCATGGGCCCAATTTGAAAATAGAATGCTTATAAGGTTTGTTGGCGGTCTATCTGTCTGTCTGTCTATAAAGAAAATTTTTCTGCATTTCAAATATTATATTAACATTTTGTATAAGTCACTAAATACGGATTCTACCTGGAAAATATCTCTATGTACGCCCATTTTAATGCTCCCAAATCATGAAAATTAAGCTTCAAAACCCTCGACATACAAAACACTAAAGATATTTTCATCATGGATCATGGCTAACATGGATAAATTTATCTATGAAGTCAGGTGCATTCAAGCATAATACAGATCAAAATCGGTTCATCCGCTTGGAGGCTATGATGCCACAAACACACATACACATCAAACTTATAAGACACCACCGTTTACATCGGAGGCTAAAAATTAAAAAAGATTGTTTCACAGATATTAATTGCTTCCAGAGAGCCTTGAACAGTATTACGAGAGCTACTCGTAGTTCACATCGAACAAACTTATAACGATTTCAGTTCGGAACCATTCATTCTGTCTCATCGCGAATAGACTTGGATCGGCGCCAATTTTAAACATTGTCAATTTACTTTGATCCTTTAGGGATGAGTTTTAGTTTTATAACATTTGGTATTTTCAAGCTTCCCATTTGTTATGCGGGCTGTGAAAAGAGGTTTAGTGATGAGAAACATCGATCTCCATTTTCTGCCGATTTTAGAGATATTATATGGTAGGTACAAATACAGCACCGTGACTGACTGTAAAACTGACAGTTTTGGGTTCCGTCCCCATTTTTTGTGAAAGAGACAAAGCCTGTTGTTCCGGCATTTATCACGGAATATCACAAAACTTGAGTCAGAGGAGGAGGGGGACGTGTGGTTGCAAAAAGAGTTTCCTAACACTAAAACACCAAGATCCCTCGGAAGAAGCGAAGTGATATATTTTTCAATTTTCATTGATATGTTTTTCAATTTGCCGTGTTTGCCGGCTGTCGTGGTGCAACAGAACCGTCTTACGTCAGTCCGTCTTACTGTAAATGCGACAGTTGTGGGTTCGATTGCCACTTAAAGGAACTATTTTTATTTCCTCCTTCTGGTCACAAAACAAAGCGTGGTATTAAGTATCGCCACTCAATACATAATTTCTCAAAAAATTATCGGTAAGCGAGGAATGCATTTTGATACTGGGCCTATACTGCTAAATACTGAATACAGCGTGAAGTAAAACATATTTAGATTTTTTTAGCTTTAAAAAGGAAAATCTTTACAATTTTTTAGCTTGATTGGTTTTAAATTCATTAATTATTTTAGGTAGATACTTAATCGGATTCTACCACTACGCCACGGGGGATAACATTCAATTCAATCATTTACAACATCAGGTGTTTCTTCCCACACAATATGTGAAGTTCAAATATTCGCATACCATTTTGACATTTCTTACAAAAGAATAAACAGTTAGACAGTTATATTATTAGACGTGGATAAAATATAACTGATAATTCGTGATGTCTAAAAGACCATTTATTATTGTGAAACTAGAAGAGAATTTATTAAATAATAAAAATAATAATAAAACATTTGTATATTCTCTAAGGGGCCTCTACGTGTTGGACCTGTGTCCTTCCAAAGGACCGGGTTCTTTTGAATCCGAGAATTATGAAGGAGAAATATAATAATAATAATAATAATAAAGCCCTTATTAACTTTATTAAAAAGTAAAAGTAAAGTAATGTAAGTAAAATACTCTTTATTGTACACCGATTATTACATTAAAAGGATGTTCATAATTATTGATATGATAGTACAATAGGCGGCCTTATTGCTAAACGAGCGATCTCTTCCAGGCAACCATGTGGTAGAGGAGATAATGAATGAAATGGGAAGAGGTGCACTGAGTGTGTCATCAATTAATAGTATATAAATTAACATATAAATGCAACAACACATACACTTATAAAATTAAACCTTGTGTAGGTTTATTGATACATACACAAATACATACATACGAAAATACACATTATGTTGGTAAAAAAAATATATAATAACATAATTGCATTTGTTAATTATACTTAGGATTCTAGTGTCATGTAATATTCCTTAAGTCTTTTATTAAATGTCTTTAAGGTTTTAGCTTGTCTGACTTTTATTGGAAGAGAGCTCCACAAGCGTACGCATTTAACTGAAAAAGAATTTGTGTAAAAGGAAGAAGAGTGGCAAGGAATTTTTAGAAATAAGGTATTCTTGGAGCGGAGAGAGAGATCATGTGATTCACATAAAAACTTGAATAGTTTTTTGAGATATGAAGGGGAAAGCTGATTGAAAAAAATGTTATACAGAAGACAAAGAACATGTGTATTGCTCCTCTTTTAAATCAAGATAACAACAATCAGCATAATCAAGAATTGGTAGTAGGAGGGATTAAGGATTAAGAAGAGAATTTATTAGTAAAATCAAAAAGTAAGCAAAATTAAATATAAAGAAGCACAATGTTTGAATATAACTGTGATAGTTTTGGGTTCGAATATTACAGGGAGAAATATTTCTTCTAATTTCCTTGCTCTGGGAACAAGTTGAAAGGCGGCGTTGAGTTCCACTATTTAACTAAAAGTTAAGATACTAAGTTCCTCTTTAGTATGCAGTGTTTTAAGCATAATTTCAAGCAATAATTTTTAAGTAAAAAAATGCATTTCCACTAGTGATAATCGAACCCACAAACACCGTGTTTGCGACGACGACGAAAGCCCTAAAGAGGTACATAAAGTTATGATTCAAATTAATCTACGACTACATATCCTAGAATACATTCTCATTAGAACAAAGCGTCTTTGGTATAAGACGCTGTATACGGAAATGAATGTATTGTCTTGTGTTTTAAAAAAAAACTTTAAAGAAATGAGTTTAAATAAATATATGAAACTAGTACTCATATTTATTCCGCTTTCGTTTAATATTTGAGAAGCTTTCAAAGTTTCTTTTTAGGCTACATGCTGTATCCCGCATATAGCTGGTTAAGCACAGAGAACCTTATGTTAAGACACTCTATTCTCCAAGCGTCCAATTTGCTACTTATTCCGTGTAGTATAATATTATATTGTAGTGGCGGAACTCAAGGCCACGCTTGTCTTATGTTCGTTTACTTCCAAAACCAGTGCGCGAAAATAAAAATAATTAATTTAACCAAGTGAGAATCGAACCCACAACCGTGTACTGGATATTAGACTATAAGATTTCTTAGCGATATAGTGAAAACGATTACATTTCTATTGACTTCGTCATAATTTGATAAATAAGCCTCTATCAGGCAATGAACCTGGAACCATATGTACAGAAGTCACAGAATACTACAATGATTCATACAGATTATCTAAACTATTGTTCATTCTAAAATCCATTTGTGCTCTTGGCTTATAGCATTAGAATGCTTGGGAAGTTTAAAGTACTTAGTGTTGAGTATTCAGTTCTAATAATATACAAATATGGCGCAGGAGCACAAGTGTGTGACTGTAAACGCGACAGGTTAAGGGTTCAATTCCCACTTGAGGAAACGAAGTATTGAATATCTTAATTTCCTCGGTCTTTTAACGAGGCAGAACGCGGCGTTGAGGTCCACCATTTAACACGTAAATATACCAGAATACGTATTAGCGCGTTCAACCAAACAAACTATTAGTATATATATGGATTTTCAATTAAAACAAAAAGAAAATTGACGTCATTTAATTATATTTTTAAAACTGTCGTTGCCCACATTGTGCAGCATATGATTGTAAACGCGACGTGATTTCGATTCCCATTCGGGGATTACTCCGAATAATTTACTTAAAGTATTATTTATTATTATTTTTTAAATATAGTCGGTCTGGTAACAAGACAAAGCGCGGCGTTGAGTTCAGCCGCTCAATATGCCATACCTTGCAAATTTGGCGGAAACTAGGCAATGGAATGTTTTAACACTAGGTTCCCTCTACATACTCTGCTTTATGCGGGATGCAACGTGAAGGTGAAATAAAAGAATAACGGAACTCAACGCAGTGCACGTGAAATAAGCCCACAATCTTCGTAATAGTGTTGGCTTACATATGATAGCTCTTATTTCGATTACTACCGAGAGACGTGAGTGTCACGGTGACATATATCGAGGACGGACCGATATAAAGCCGATATAAAGTGATAGATGATGTTCATCGTTTTTCTTATTTTTTGCTATCTACAATTGAAGAATTGGTTTAGGGTATACAATATATGTAATATGTATTTTAAAAAACTACTGTTGTGGGTTCGATTCGGGCTCGGGGGAAGGAATTATTGTAAATTTTCCACTAGGCATTGAGTTGCGCCACTCGTGTCTCGAACATTGGGCGGTGCTTGGAGAATGAAGTATTTTTATACTGAGTTCCCTCTGCCCGTCCTGCTACATGTAGGATATAACAAGAAGCCAAAAAGAGAAGCAAATGACTTCTACACTTTTTTTCCTTAAATATCTATAGTATAGGACAGGTAGTGGTAAACCTGGTGTCAGGATATTCCGTTCTCCATTAAAAGAAATATTGCTCGTCTTGTCTTAAAAGCAGTTTCACGCTTTTGAATAAATAAAAATCGAAACACTTATTTTTTTGCGATGGTAAAACAAATTGCTACGTAAGTTCCGCTATCTATATACTATCATGCAATGTCGAAAATTGAACGGTACGTGAAGATCGGGATGTATTACAACTAAGTGTCCTCTGCCCAACCTGCTATATGCGGGATACAGCGTGAAACTAAAAAAAGAGGCAAAACACTTCAAGATAAAAAGTCTAAGCGATATACATATTTATATATGCATAAGGCAATCGACTCGATCACCCAAAAGTTTATTTGGGCAAAAATTTTATTTAATATTGGGCCAAGTGAAGCTATACTAACGAACTTTTTGTTTCCCAGCCAGTTTTGAAAACGGTGTAATTGCGTGGCCAGCGGTATTTGAGTGGAAAATGCGCCACTCGTGTGAATAATATATAGACGACGAGTACGTGGCTTTCCGGTCGTTGGAGCTTTTATTGGATAATTGCTTTTATATTTCAATAAATATAAAAAAAAAGAAAGAGAGTAATGACACATATAATATTGTTTATTGACTTAGTGTCAAGTCATACCATTTTACGCCCGAATCGAGATTTTGTATTTTTATCAGAAAAAAAAGAGAAAATAAATAAAAATAATTTATTCCCTTAAGTGGGATAGAACCCCCAATAGTAGATGGTGGATTTAGATTGCATTTTATTCTACTTATACTTTAATAACTCCTATCAATAACCGTGGACCGTTAACAAATTCAATTCATTTTTCTTTTATCCACTATTTTAAGTAATAAATAAATAGTAAATACAAAAATATTTACCAAAAACCTATAGAAAATCAACGAAAATCTTCCAAAGGTACCTTTAAAAACTTGACAATAGAGCGAACGAGGGCCGCCCGAAGCGAGATTCTTACAATGTTCTTTGACCTTCATACGTGCTATTTCTTTACTTGTATCTTATACTAGCGATCCTAACGCGGATTTGACCGCGTAAACTTATTGTTACAGTACAGCCAACATTTTTAGGCTATGTGTTATTCTGATTTATATAGATTATAAGCTGTAAATTTTCATCTAAATCGATTTAGTAGTTTTTGCGTAAGTTTGTGACAAATGACACATTCTAGGGCTCTGCTCTAACCACAGGGAACTCTGACACGCTGACTTAACCACGATATGATTATAAAACTTTTAAATTCGCGCAAGTAGTTCCTGAGGTTAGAGGGCTTTATTTAGATGTAATTTAATTAGATATACATTTATATTTGTATAAGATATAATGCTATGTGGGAATAGACGTGAAGAATGTTACTCAATTTTGTGCTGCGAATAATATATTTCTTATTTTCTTTGATTCTACTCGAAAATTATAACACAGTTCGACTTTATTTTAAACGCTGCTGTGTGTAACTTGGCGAAAAATGATTAGATTTTTTTTTTATAATTATATTATTATATCAAATCTTAAAGCACATAATTAATTAAGTTAAAGTATAATACAATTATTCAATTACACTATTGAGTCAAAAGAGGCCTATAGATAGACATCATGAGTTATTTTTAAGGGAAGCTGCAGGAAGGAGTAAATAAAATAATAAATCCCGAGATGGATCTAAAGATATTGGCTTGTTTTTCGCAAATGTTTGTGGGATTATGTTACTAGTTCTATACTTCTTAATGCCTATGACTTTGAGTACGTTTGTTTTTTTTACCTTTTGCGACTAGTTTTTACAGGTTTTTTTTTGGAATATATAGACTGATGGGCGTAGCTCAACTTCGCATTTTTTCTAATCATATGTTTTAATGAAAAACTAGTATGAACATGCATTTTACAATATAAACATATAAGATTTATTTTCTTCTTATTTGTCTGGCTGACAGTAAACAAGACGGTTGTAGGTTCGATTCCCATTTGGGGATTTAAATTATTTTCATTGCCTTCCTGATAACGCTTAATAGAAAATGTCTAGAATATAGGGCGAAAAATAGGGAATGGAGAGTGTTAACACTAAGTTCCCCTTTCCTATTTCCCTGTACATGGGATGCAGCTTATAGCTTAAACAAATAAATTGCAGTTAGTGTGCGGCAACTCAATATAAAGCTGTCTAAAATAGGTCAGAGCTTTTGTAAATACGATTGATCCGACTAATATTGTTCAAAAAGCTAATATGATTCGATAATATTTTAATATTGACAATTCGATACATATTTGTACATATTGTTTTTTTAAAATTAAAACATTTTCTCCCTATAGTGAAGTAGGTAGAGATAACCTAGTGACAAGACACTCCTTTCTTTTTTTTCACGGGCCCTTATAAGCGAAGAAATGAAAATAAGTCAGCCACCACTGTGTGTGTTTTTATCAAATTAACTTCAACGTGCCTGTATATCAAGGGTAGACATATTCAATAAGGGATTTCCCATTTCCTTCTCAATTTTCGAGACATTCTGTGTCGAATCATGGAACTCAACTTCGCGCTTTAACGTTAAATTGCTATAATGATTAATAATTAATCTACGAAGTATGTCAATTTTTCATCCGCTGTACGTAAGTTCTACTAAAAGTGTCCCATTGTTACCTCGACCTTTGAAGAATGAAATGAAAGAAACAATACTAACGATTATACCCTTCATAATAACGTTTTAATAGTCTAACGGCCCAATTTCCTTTAATGTATATTTCGGCTTTAAAATAAACAGACTTTATATTGTTTAAGTTGTTCGTTCTGAAATTTTGTACTCTGGGCAATTCGTTAATAAAGAAGGAAAAATAATAATTCATATAAAAATATTTTTGGTTGTGGTTTTGATGGTTTAGGATTTCCGGTGTTGATTCCTGCTACTCGACACGCAATATATCAAGTTCAGATGAAAAGCTGAGGATTGTCTTGATGTCACTCTATTTATATGGTATAAAGGGTTTAGCTGAAAAAAGCTATGCTTAGGGTCTAGTTTAGGTCCATTCTTTTTAAAATAAACATCCCTATTATTGTCCATAATATATATTTTACTATTAGATCGTAGCGCGATGTTATATAGCCTTACACCTTTGTCAAAAAAGTTAACTACCTAACATAAAAATAAATTTTCAAATTGAGTCAGTCGTTAGAGGCCCTCGTGGTCCAGGGCATTGGCGTGCAAATTTAAACGTGGGGTCTGTGACATCGATTTTCACTTGGGGTATATTTTATATTTTTATTTATTCGCTCTGATAACAAGGAGATGTCCGGCGACGAGTCCCGCCATTGAACACGCGATGATTCAATAATTCTGCGAAAGAAAGAGAAGCACGTATTAGTATTACTAGTACGAAAGCATATTATGACTGAGCAATGACTGAAAGCAAAGCATTGCTAATAATGAGCATGCTAATTTTGTGCTTGTTCAAAAATCGACAGCCGTTCGATTTTATAAGCATTCTACCTGCAGTGCGGGGGAAGGACACTTTGGGGACGTTTCCAGCCCGCGCTTAAAGAGCATGTGTGTTACATTAATTGTTTTGAGCACGGTTCTTAAAAAATCATGCTAAATACAAGCAAATGTGTCAATCTGGATAGCATGCTCGTTTCAAGCATGGTAGTAAGCATACCATTTATTGAGCATATATGACTGTAGCTTAATGTCACATAAAATAACTACCCGCTTTCTAGAAAACGAACACCATCTATTAATGAGTTTTCGGTCCTAAAGCTGTCCCTTACATTACAATTATTCCTGGACCAAGAAGTCTAAACACGAATTAATCTTTAGAAACATTCACCAAAAAACTTTTGAACAACATTTGCATATACATGGTTAAATAATTCTAAGACACCGCAAACTTTTAATTAAGACCGAAATTCCTGACCGAGTAGTTAATGAACTTTTGGCTAACCCTTCACAGCGACATTATTAGGCGTTCGGCATATTTTAAGTATTCCGCCTAAGCTGACTTGTGTTTGTGTTGTACTGTCAAATTTTTCGGCAAATTTTGTGCTTAAATGGTAATGAATCACCTGCAGTAGCCTTTTTTTTTATGGAAGAGACACGGCAGACGAGCGTTCGGGTCACCTGATGGTAAGTGACTACCGCCG
>DWAE01000220.1:0-18695 GCA_018237945.1 Heliconius sapho
GGGCCGCCACTGTACGCGCCGCCGGCCCTCTTAAATGCGTCAAGTTGGATCGCGCCCGGTATGATTTTTTTAATTTGTCTTTAAATCTTGCTTTTTTTTATTGTTTCAGGCTTTCTCTTTCAAAACAGGCGTTCTCCTCTTTTAATGGTCAGATATTGACAGAATGCAACGCCGCGTCTTTTCTTATCACTTATCCATTTGTATATGGCAATTTTTTATATGTAACTTTAGTACTGACTATATGCTATTTGCAAACAACAAAACGTGGAGTTAATTTACTCCTATTATGTAGTAGTATACATATGTTTAATTTGTCTTTCCTTTATAGATCTTTAAAACATTATATTTAAGTTTTTTTGTTTATAGGTTCGAACGGGTATTGGGTCTATGTGCAGACATCCTAAAACGAAATATTGCTCAGTATAATAGTTTTGTTTCTCTTTCCGTTTAACAAAAGCTTATTTTAATATTTTAATAAAATAACGTACTAAGTCAATTGTATCAGCCAACATTTGTGTATTATTGTTATTTGTATAATAAAAAACACCTATCAGTCCTTATATTTAAACTTACGTAATGTTATGAAATATACATAAATAATAATTAATATCACAAATGATTATATGCTGCAAGTGTTTCAAAATAAAAAAAATGCGCCATAATTTGTTAATTTTATTTATAAACTTATGCATTTGACTCGCCTACCTTAATGTTATATTTTTGATTTAGTTTTATTTGTAAAAAAAAATACTTTTTGTTAAATGTTACAGGATATTTATTTCTATAAGTTTACGAATACTATTTAAATCTTGTTACTTAATGTAGGTAAATCTTGGAATGTTTAGTCAATAATAAATCGACATAAACGTTATGGTTTGAGGTTGTTTTGTGTAAGTCACGCTTTTCACAAATAATTTGCCATATTCTCAGAACATTTATGAAATTTTATAACACATGAAAAACTATGAATTTACGATTTGAAGTATCAAGATTTTTTTTTTAATAATATTACCATATGGTAATATTTTTTATTCTTACAAACTTTGAAAATTTATTAAGTGATCACATTGAACACAATTAAAATATTATACTTAACAGATTTGAATTAATATTTATTTACTTAACAAATTTAAAACTACAGTATTATATGACTGAATTTATAATGCATTATATACCTACTATAAATGAATTCTTAAAAAGATTATTTTATGTTTTAATATAGGTTGAATCGTTTTCATATTTTGTTCTACAATGAGTTTGTTAAGTTAAAAATATTTATTGTCTTCATATATAAATATAATATTTGTTATTGAATAATATTGTTTTTTATTTCATTACTATCGACGTACTCGCGGCTTCGCCCATATACCACTTACAATTATTTTATAAAAGCCAAAGCAGTTTTTCATAAAATTGATGATGGAATAACTTTCGCTCATAAGTTTTAAAATCTTTATTATCACGTTGAAATATCACCTTGCGGTTTTTTTTTCCACAAAATGTATTATTGTGACTTATTTTTAAGAGATAGATATGAAGTATCGCAAATTTTTTTTAGAACTAATAAAATAGAACGTTTCTTATACAATGTACTGCCGTATATTTTACTAGTTTTATAGCGTACGCGTTTAAAGCAATTCTATGGTGTTTATTATTATTCTTATTTCGTTATTTAAGGCTAACTAAGACTTACACCAAAATATTATATAGCCTATAGCACTTCTGAAGAATGCAGATTTCATACAAAACAAAATTAAAAATAAATCGAGTAGTAAATCCTGAGATCTTAGCGTTTAAACAAACAAACTCTTACGCTTTCTTATATTAGTATAGATTAATCACACTACTACTTACTGAATTAATTTTAAAACTTTTTTATAATTAAATGTATTGCAAATAATATTTCTATGATATATGATACTTTAACCAAAGCTAAACTTATATAATTTTTTTTAATATTTTAAGGATATCAAGAAAACATTGATTACATTTTCATATAAAGTTATAATTTATTGAAATAAATAAATAAGGGAACAGCATCGTGGATAAATTATTAAGAGCCAATAAGGAAACCAATGAAATTATTATTTTTAAAAAATGTTGTCCTTATTTTAATGTACAGTTCTTTTAATTCTATATTTTCATTTGAATTATTTGTTGCGTTGCTATTTTAACAATTCCATAAAAATCCTCATGTAGGTGTGACCTCCAGAATTTACATCTTCCCCAAACCAACGCTGTGTAGTTCGGTGAAGATATTCCCTGAAATATTCGTGCTATACTTTTCCCTGTAAATGTGCAATCCTTGTAAGTGGCTATTAATGCTCTGACATCAGATGTAACGCGTTCAACATCTAATGGTCGTTCCTCTAAAGCTATATTTTCAGGTAAATTATTTTCCCTTGAAAAATAACCATTTATTATTGATTTCAATTCATTGGATTTCTCTTGCAGAAATTCTTCTGTGAATACTATTTGGTGGAATGAGTAGTTGCCAAGTTTGCTAAATGTTTTATTTATTTCTTCCAGTTGATATAGCATAACTTTTTCTTGATTCTCAACTATCTCATGTATTTCATCAAGAACATTATCTAATTCCGAAGCCATTAAGTCACCAGGGGCTTTTATCCTAAAGCCTAATGTATTAAATTCTACTTTTAAATGAGATCTTTTAGTCATTCCATCCTTTGTTATCCATTCCAAATTTTTTAAATGATATTTCGTCATGCCACTCTCCCAACCAATAGCAGCAGCAACTTCTATGACATTGAATTCTAAAATACTACTCTTCTTAATGTCAGGGTCTTTCTTTGCTTGTATTAAATATGCCATAGCAAGAGGAGCACATGCTTTGGCTGCTTCTAGAATTTTTAAAGGGCCACCATATGATGAAATTTTACAAATAGTATACGCATTGTTCAGTACTTTAATATAATGTTTATGGTGAAGTTCAACATAACATAATAATGTTGCAATATTTTCAGATGGCAAATCCAATTCCTCAATGGTAGTTTCTATAGGAATACTGACTTCATGACCTGGACATCTTGTTTGTTTGTGTATTGAGATATTTTCAGATGTACACTCACATGGTATAAATACTTTTTGAAGTAGTTTCCTAATAACTGGTCTATCTATGGAATTAGAATAAATGTGATTTAATAATTCATCTTTATCATTGTTGCTATTATTCAAGAAAACATGACAAAATGCCGGTTGGCCATCTCTTCCAGCTCTTCCTACTTCTTGTACATATGACTCGAAACTGGGAGGCATGTTATAATGAATAATACATCTTATGTCTGATTTATTTATCCCCATACCAAAGGCAACTGTTGCAACAATTATTTTCAAGGTGCCATCCATAAAATGTTTTTGAATTTTTTTTCTTTGTGCTGCTGACATGCCTGCATGGTATGCTTCAGCTATATAAGACATCCTTTTACGTTTTTTATTCTCTTTTTCCATGTTAATTTTCCCAGGCAGAGATAAGCATGATCTTATTACAGCTGCAACTCTTTCACATTCATTCCTCCTAATACAATATACTATGATGGAGGAAAACGAGTTTATTCTCTCTGCTGCCAACAAAGATACTAGAGCCCTATCTTTGTCCTTCTCATATGACATTGATAAGTAAAGATTATTTGGTAGAGCAGGATTCTTTACGACGCCGTTAAGACCATCAGAAATATTTATATGATCTATGACACTCTTAATTGTAGTTTGGCTGGCAGTGGCAGTCAAGCCAAGAATACATTTAACATTTAACTTTTCTCTTAAAACTCTGCAAATCATTAAATAACTTGGGCGGAAATTATGGCTCCACTGAGATACACAGTGAGCCTCATCTATACAAGCAAAAGCAATTTGTGGCAAAGATTTAAAAAGACCCGAAAATCCACTAGATGTATCACTAGCGATTAAAGCTTCAGGAGATATAAGTAGTATATTAATTTCTCCAGCTTTAACTAAATCAATTATTTTACGTCTTTGTGTTGGTTGTTGATTAGTATGAATACATCCAGCTTTTAAAAAGTCAGGCATACTTAACACTTGATCTTCCATTAGTGATACTAATGGGGATATTACTAAAGTTATACATTTGTAATATTTACTATAAATATATGCTGGTAGTTGATAACAGAGTGACTTGCCTCCTCCTGTAGATAATATAAGAAGTGTGGATAATCCACTCAAAATTCTTTTAATAGCATGTTCCTGACCGGGGCGAAAAGAACTATGACCAAATTTCTTTAGTGCCTCATACAATTCTTCACAATTTTTTTGATCTTCTGTAAATACTGGTTTAATCAAATTTGAATCTTCAGGATTTTCAGCTAGCAACTGTAAAAATTCATCAGGAATTTTACTGGCTTGATATAAAAATGTACTTAGTTGATCTTCAATAGGATTTTCTTGATCTTTAATTTTTAAAACAATTTTTTGCATATCTTCTAAAGTTGGCATATTGTTTTCATCACAATCTTCTAAGGGCAGAAGAACATTTTCCCTCTGTGCTGTACAATAACGAGCCATATGTCCCCCTAAGCCACATTTAAAACATGTTACTTTTCCACCTTCTGGAAACTCCATTCCTGCATGTAAAGCTTTCTTATCTTTCCATAACTGCTTTTTATATTTGGAATAATTTATATGCTTTTTTCCTCTTGAGTAAACTTTTTTTTCAATGTTTATCCTCACAAAATTTTCATTTATGGTACCACTTTCAATTTTCTTTTCAAGTTTATTTAATCCTACAGAATTTTGTGGCTGTGTCTTCTGATTTTTGTTTTCTGGTGTTTTGATAGTATTCAGCAAATCTATAACATTACTATGTCTTGGGTTCAGCTTTTCTTTTAATCCAAATGGTAAATATTCAAGGATGTCAGGGGGAGATTCTTTTTCATTTATAGAATGATCGGTATTACTTTTTGTATTTCTGCCTTTTCTCTTAATGACTTTACTTTTTTTCTCTTTATGACCTTCATCTTTATCTATATTTTCTTGTTCCATATGCCGATTGCCGGAGCCTTCTACTTTTAAAGGAGAATTTAACTTTTGTTTCTTCAAAGCAGGCTTAAGTTTACTTAATGCTATATTATCATCATCGGATTCACTATTTTCTACATAATCACATTGTTTCTCTGAGTTTATGTTGTGAACTATATTTGTTAACCCAAAGTTTTGATCTTCATTACATTCATCTATTGTTTGAATAAATTCTGCATTTAATTTTAAATCACTTGTAGTTCCTGTTGCTCGGTCAAGCCAACTTTTGTTAATTTGCCTCATAGGATATTTTTTTAAAACTGTAGGATCATTACACATAAGAAAGTTGTCATCTTTTTTATATTCATTCTTTTTTAATGGATTCACAAAAACAAAATTATTTTCTTCATTGTCTCCACTAATTAAGTCACTTCTGTTAGATACAATTAATTCACTATTTTTATCACATATTTTAAGATCATCAGTTACATTATCTGCACTATTTATATTTGTTGCTTTACTTATTGTAGAACTTTGAGTCTGGCTTTTATTACCTAAACTTTTTCTAGGATTTCTTATACTAAACTTTCTGTTTTGAAACAATTTTTTTGACAAGTTGTCTGGAATTGATGTATGAATCATATTTGTTTTTGGACTAGATAACAACAAATCAAGTTCTTGCCCACTGGGCAAAGCAGGTAATAATGGTTCCTCAGAATTAACATTCTGAGAAAAGTTTTCTAATTGTTGCAATGGCTCAGGAGACAACACTGGATTATCCTCAAATTCACATATTGATAAAGAACTTTCAAGTGCAGAACTTTTGAGTTGAAAATATTTTTTGTATGCATATTTTATATTGGCAGGAGCTTCTTTTATATCAAACTTTGAAGGGGTCCGAGAGTTTTTTATTTTAAAATCTTTTTCCCAATTTTTAACAATTAGTTTACATTTCACATATGCTTTATCACTTTTTATAGATTCAATTAAATCCATTTTCAAATGTGACACCACAAAAGTAACAATAGTGTGGAATTTTATTTTTTATACATAATTACTGTAAATGTATTATTGCTACTTTTCCCGCGTTACAACGTTTGTCTTTCTATTTCTATTGTACTTTGTAGACACTTGACAAGTGACAACTGTTTGAGTTCTGTCTTCTGTGCAACTGACAGTCAAGACGATTAAAATCATGACAGCAATATACAAACGTACAAACGGATTATATTTACTATTTAATCCGTATTGAAATATTCAGATAAAAGTATTAAACAGTAAAAAAGATTAGTTAATCGTATACATGTGAAACAAATATTAATTTTGAAAAACATTGTAGAGAAACATCAGAGCAGTCTCCATAACAGTAATAAATACAATAAAATGCAGTGAATGGAAACAATTTTAGACTGTAAAAATCAAATCAAATCAGCTTCACGCTGTATCACGCACACTGAGACTCCGTTCTCCACTTTCTCCCGGATTCTGGAGGCATTGTGTGTTGAGTGGCAGAACTTAATGCCTCGACACCAAAGCGAAGAAAAAGAAATATAAATTTAAATAAATATTTAATTGCGACTATTGAAAACAAAGGACAGCAGCATCAATCAGAGCTTATGTTTGGTTTATGAAATTAATACGATGATAGCACTATAAATATTACTAGAGAACCAATTGGCGCTTATAACGTTCAATTTTATAAAATTTGAAGTGTAAAGAAACGAATACAATTATCAAAAATAAATATTGTTCTTCATATTTAAAATCAGGAACATTGTAAAAATCAAATTTCAAATCTAAAAATTTGCCAATAAAAGCCAACCATAATGAATTTGAATAATATTAGAAAAATGGTAACATTTTTTGCCGTTGTACTTGACATTTGACAATTGAGATTGATAGTTGTTAGTTTTCATAGTATCATATCATAGTTGTTAAAAAATGTATTCTAACCAACAGTGTCTATTTTTGTTTTTTTTTGTTTATACATAAACTATTTTCGAGATGTATTTTATGAGCAAATATCAAAAAACTACATAGTGTGACTATTATATCATATCATATGAGATTGAAAATATGTAATAATGGCAATTATTCGAAGAATTTTCTTAAGATATGCGAAATGTTTAGCTCTAATAGTTGTGTCAACATTTTTTGCTCAAATTTTAATATCTGTTAGTCTTTTTCCTTCTGTCCATGATAATTTACTTAAGAGAAATGGATATACATCAGTAGCTAGAAATAATATAGGAGATATTTCTGCGAGAAAATTAGGAAATAATGTTGGGGACGAAGAAGATGCGTTAGCCGGAAAAAACCAAAATAAGATAATTCCTCACTTAAGATTAGAAGAACTAGATTTTATACCTGCTTGTGACATCAAAAGTAGAGAAGCTATTTCAGCTATACATCGTGCCAAGACTCAAATTTGTAAAGAGCAAATTGTAAACAAGACTTGTCATATACAAAATGGTGATTTTTACCCAAAACACTTACCAAATTACTGCACGTCGGAAGCAAAAACTTACGGTCGCCACCTTGGGTGCTATTTAGACGAAAAAAAATTAAGATTATTATCTAGTTATTATAGCAACTTTGCTATATACAATTCTCCTACATTTTGTCTGGATATTTGTGTACAAGCAGGATTTCCTTATGCGGGAGTTCAGTATGCGTAAGTATGAAATAATAGTACATAATTATATATTTTATTTATGTGAGCAATATATCAAATTGTACTTAACTAAAAAGTGTTATGACTCTTATATAACATCATATCAATAACTAAATCTAAATATATCATATGTTACAATCACTTAAGAATTAGATATGAAAACTAAACTGTAACATAAACTTATTTTTTTTAATATCAACATACAAAATTCCTCTGTATCTGTTACATCCAACCCAATAAATGAAAACTTCCATGCCTAATATATTTTATATCATGTATATTTTTTTATCAATTTTTTATTTTACAGTTCTGAATGTTTCTGTGGTGATAGTGAACCACCACTGACAGCTAAGACCTCTGATGATTCTTGTGATATGAAATGTCCTGCTGATGATACCCAAGTCTGTGGAGGCTATTTTACTATGAATATATATGAAACAGGTCTAGACAGTATGTATAGAAAAAATATGATTTTTCATTACAATCTATATAACATTTTTACTACTACAATAGAAACACATAAGTTGTCTCATCATGTGTACATATGTCTAAGAAAATATACATATTGGCACAGGGGCACAAACCTGCAACTAAAATGCCAAGGTTGTGGCTTCCACTCCTACCCTGGGGAAGGAAATATTTCATATTTTCATTTCCTCTTTCTGGTAACAAGGGCCAAGTACAGTGTTGAGTTCCCTATTCACTTGAATGCCACACAAGGCCTTGAGAATTCAGTGAGAAGTGGAGAACAAAAATGTTGTGGGAGCAGATTCTCTTAATACTAGGTTCCCCCTGCCTACCCTGCTTTATGCGGGATATAGCATGAAGCTAAAAAAGAGAAAAGTAACTTATAAATTTATAAGAAACTGGAACCTTTGAATGTAAAAATAAATGCAGTTCAATGTTATTAAACATAAGATAAAATTTTATATGTTTTGTATTCTATGTGATAACTACTTCAATATGTTTAAAGTTTTCTAATTAAATAAAAAGAATTATCTGTTTATTTTAGAGTTTGTACCACATTTGCCTACAAATGCTTTGGATGAGAAGAATTCAGCTCAGATAGTATTTCTTTTAACATTAAATGGAAGAGCTCTTCGTCAAGTACATAGATTAATCAATGCTCTTTATAGAACTAGTCATTATTTTTATATACACATTGATAAAGTAAGTGGTATTTATGATAAAAATAATTGTTGACTCATATGTATGATATTTTTTATCACTCTAATCCACACAGTCTACCTTGTTTTAAAAACACTATGAGCAATGGTACTCAACATGGTGCTTTGATTCCTTTGCAGAGCAAGTAAATTTTAACTGTTGTAATATAATGCCTTTCCCCGAGTGGGAATTAAATACCACAACCATCACATTTACAGTCATCTGACTCCTGTACCTCATCAGTCTCAAATCTGATTTTAGTCCCATGTATAATACAATATAAGTAATGCTAAAAATTTTGTTTTCTTGGTCTGGTTAAAAAAAATCGTGCCTCTGACATAAATGATCTTCTGTCTACCCAATATACATGATTTATGTGATATAGGGGAAAAACATAATGTATATTTTTATATTAAACAACCTTTAATATTAAATATTTGTTATTATTTAATTTCAGAGACAAGACTATTTGCATAGAGAGTTGTCAAAATTGGAAAAACAATTTCCAAATATTAAGTTAGCTACCAAAAGATTCTCAACTATATGGGGTGGTGCTTCTCTCCTCACCATGTTGCTGACATCGATGAGTGAAATTTTAACTTTAAGTTGGAAATGGGACTATGTTATTAATTTAAGCGAAAGTGATTTTCCTATAAAGTCTCTGGAAGAATTAGAGAATTTTTTGTCTACAAATAAAGGTTTCAATTTTGTAAAGTCCCATGGGAGGGAAGCTCAAAGGTTTATTAAGAAACAGGGGCTTGATAAAACATTTATTGAATGTGAGACTCACATGTGGAGGGTCGGTGAAAGAAAATTACCACAAGGTATTGTCATAGATGGGGGAAGTGATTGGATTGCTCTCTCACCAAAATTTGTATCTTATGTTGTCGCGAAACAAGACGCGTTATTAAAAGGCTTACAAGTTATATTTGAACACACTCTATTACCTGCGGAATCTTATTTCCACACTGTACTGAGAAATTCACAATTTTGTAATACATATGTAGATAATAACTTACACGTCACAAACTGGAAACGTAAATTAGGCTGTAAATGTCAATATAAACATGTCGTCGATTGGTGTGGATGTTCACCAAATGATTTTAAAACAGAAGATTGGCCAAGAATACAAAATACTCAAACCAGACAGCTGTTCTTTGCAAGAAAATTTGAGCCAATTATTAATCAAGAAATTATTACAAGAGTTGAACAATATATAGGCATTAAAGATCATTATCTGTTACCAAGTCTAGAAGCATACTGGCAAAATCTCTATGATATTAATGATTTAACAGCCAGCACTGATGATTTACTGTTAACACATGCCGGCAGTATCATACGTCTTAATGCAAAAATATTGAATGATGAAAATTGTAAGATAAAACTAAACGAAATATTAGCAATCAACATTTATAAATATGCTGATATATACAAGGGAAATTTAATATTACATAAAGCTATAATACAAAACAAAGAAGTAATTTTAGAAACATGGTATAAGCCAAAACAACATTTAGATCTAAATTTTGAAAATTATAATGATTATATTAAAATATTTAAGGTGAGCTCAGATTATGATCAGAAAGAAATGACTTTCCGGAACTTGGGTAATATTTTAGGCCCACTATCAGAGCCAATCTTGTTATACCAATTTTCATCAAATATTGATAAAGATACTGGTAATTTAACAGTTGTTTGGATAGATCCATCTGGTAGAGTAGCAGATATAAATATTATTCATAGAGATGAAAATAACTTAACTAATTTCATCAAACCAAACATTAAGCAGCCTTTACTGCCAGGTATATGGAAAGTAGGTTTATTTGATCTAACAAATACTATTGCCATAACAAAATTTTTAATAACACCCTTAGAATATTTTTCGGGTAAGGATATAAGTCAACAAGAGGCTAACTTAGTTCATTATGGATCGCAAAATTACTATAAGAATTTAAGCTATGTCAAACCTAAAAACTTTATACCCAACCAAAAGGATAAAAATTTGCTAACAGAATTATCAAATTCAAACATAAAAAGAGTGGGTAAAGATCTCGTAGAATGGATTGATAGCTTAAGTATAGAATTTTATAATGTTTTAGGTTCATGTATTGTAATTCCTGATAATGGTCTTTTAGACAATATTACATGTGGAAATTATAAATTTCAAAAATGTGTACTATCCGAATGGAGTTCTAATTCACCAGATCCAAAAGGCTTTCTAGGAAAAGTAGATAAAATTTCTGGGAGATTAAAAAGAATATGACAAATATTTATGATTTACCACTAAGACAATAGAGATTTTCATACTTTAGTAATATATATTTTTAATATTGTAATAATATAACATAAACATTTCATAATTATAAATGAAACTATTTTTACCGGATTAATCGCGTATATTTTGTATTAATCCGGTAAAAATAGTTTCATTTATAATGTGTAATAATCGTGAAAATCAAAGAACTTATTATAAACATTTCATATTTGGACTAAAAATATAATATAAACACATGTGACACGTGGCACCCTTTATACAACATTATTATTATTATTAAATGTTATTTGACAAATACAATTAAGTTGTATAAATATTTTTTTTGTATTTAATAAGATTTAATTATTGAATTTTTTGTTTTATTTTTTATAAATAGTAACTTATTTGTGAAATTGAAAATAAAGAAAAAAATATCAACCTATTTACGGATATTATACAGGAAGTGTCAGCACCACTTTAAATGAAACCACCGTTTTAACTACTCTATAAAAGCCTAGTACAATTAAAAATATTTATTTTTTCCAAAAATGAAGTTTTTTTTTCTAACAAAATAAATAATAAAATTATTATAAAATAAAACGCCATTTGTCAAGAACGACGCACGCACACAAACATATCAAAGGGAAACCGCCGCATACGCCTCATTCCGAAATCGAGTCGTAGGTATTGGCGGCAAAGTTCAAAGTTGTTTAACTTTTAGTAGTATTTTTATAGTAGATGTGTTAACGTTATTGGTATCTATGCGTAACTACGTCACATGAAACACAGTATGGATAAACATCGTGAAATGAAAATAAAATCCTACGTCTAAACTATTGGGGTATCTTGATTAATTTCTTTTAGGTATGGGTTTAAAATATTTTACCCTATATGCTGTTCCCTTACGGGAAGGAGCGCTGACACTTCTATTGGTATATGTATTGTTTGTTATAATTTGAGACTTTCTTCCTTTTGATTATCAACTTAGCTATTAATTCGTCGCATATAAAACAATTTGGGTTTAGATAATGAAGAAAACCATATCAGTTGAAAGTATATTAAATCATATTAGTATTTTACTATACACATTATTTTTATCTCAGTTACTAAATATTTACTTCTACACTTGGAAAATACTTTTAGTGTAAGAAAACTGAATAATATTTTGTACATATGACCATTAGTAATTTATTTAAATGTTAGCTTTTCTCTTGTAAACTATTGGGCTTGTATTTTTTCTTTTTAGTTTAATGCAGCCGGGGTTATTGTATTTGAAAATTATTTTTAATTTCACTTTTTTGTTAGGATTCATTGGGGTAATAAAAAGAAAATTTCTTATTATTTCCTTAAAGGTTATATCGTGAGGACTTGAACCCTTTAACAGTCCACAAGGCTATGATTGCTACTATTCCCGAATATCCATATTTAAAAATAGTGTTGTTGTATTATTTTTGTTAGTATTACGGTAATGATAATAAAAATAAAAAGAATTTCAACACGGTATATCATATACCGTGTTGAAATTCTTGTGCTGAGCCCATCAGTTACACCTGTTCCTATATAAAAACAATACCCTGTCCTCTTTCCAGTCCGGCTTCCGTCCTGGCCATAGTACAGTAACAACACTCAACAAAGAATGTGATGACATTACTTGCGTTATTAGGTTTTTCCTAATGCGTTCAATACAGTTGATTTCGATATCCTTTTAGCCATTCTAAGGTCCATTATTATTTCTTCAAAAGCTGCTAAATGGTTTTCCTCATATCTTTACGGATGCATTCAGAACATTAAGCTTGACGGGAAGCATACTTCTCAATTTCATTTAGGCGTTGGCGTTCCGCAAAAGGTGTCTTTTACTGTTCTCCGTTTTATTAACACGCCGACTCTACGCCGACGATTTACAAATTTATAAGACTGTACCCGTCAATAAAATCAAGTCTCCCTCAAATCCTTTTTGATAATGTTGCTTAGAGCTAGTGATAGTGTTAAGAACTTAGGATTCAGAATGTACAGTACAATTTTCTGGTCGCCTCAAATTGCCAAACTCAGCCGTAAGATCTTTTGTGCTATAAGAAGTTTTGAGGAGATGGAAGAACCTACTACCATTAAAGACTAAGATCTCACTGGCCCAAACTCTTCTTCTCCCTATAATTGATTATGATGACTAGTGTTACTTAGATATTGCTTGGCTTGAAATCTGAACGATGCAAAATATCCTAATCCGATTTATCTTTGGATTGTGAAAGTTTGATCACGTAAGGCCACCATACTCAGCTTAAATGGTTCACTGTAAACGACTGACGACAATTACGCTCTTTCACTCTTCTTTACACAATCCTTTACCATCCTGCCACTCTTTCGTATCTCACAGAACGATTTAAGTTCTTGGAGTTGAAAACCCTCTACTCCCAACACCTTCGTTTCAGCAACAACAATCTCCTAGAAGTCCCTTTATGTCACACCAAATGCTATGGAGACTCCTTTACTGTCCAAACAGTTTGACTTTGGAATGCGTTGCCAAGTGAAATTAGACGATCTTCGTCAGCAGATATTTTTAAGCGTAAGGTTAAAAATTACTATTTAAAACAATACTTATAATAAGGTCACACGATATGTACGTATATATGCATTTCCCTATTATTTTAGTATGTATACACACACTGCTCATTATTGTGACGGGCCGAAGTTTGCCGTCGATTTGAGTATGTCGCAGATGGCAAAATATTTTACGTTCATAACATGGCTTTGCAACGACGCATTTTTGGAATATGAGTTGTGGTGCACTGTGTAATACTGGGCAACTGTTTGCTACCTGACTCTACTGGCCGTCAAAACTAACCACTGTTCCTTGTTAGTTAGCTAAAAATTTTTTAGACATCCCGAGGTATAAACTGGCTTAACATTTTATGTTTAGCCAGTTTATACCTCGGTGTATCGATATGGCTAACTATTGGAGGCAGAGGTACACTCAGTAAAGGCTTTTTGTACATTTTCGGTACCCATACGAAGATCTTACACAGCTAGTTTTAGGAATTTAATGTTAAGGGTTTTCGTGTTTTTTGATATTGTATATCTTAAGTTTCTTTCATTCTTCTTCTGTAACACCTACGGTCGGTGGCCAGCGTCGGTTTTCAGCATTGCTTTGTGTACGACCAAACGGGCAACTATTCTAACGTGCAAGCTTTGGTGGAAGCACTTTTCTTATTCGTCTTTGATCGATAGATCTTAAAACTTTCAACTTCTTATTGGTTATATCGACCCCAAGTTTTGATACCTCTTACGGCTGCCTCAAACTGAAAACAGAGTCCTTATTCTAGCAACGACTACATGTTGGTCTGTCCCCAGGCCAGCATTTTAAGCACTTGCGTGTCCATAACTTGACCTCAAATACACCGGTCCACTAGGAATAAGTCAATCATACTTTTTCCTTCCATTCACTGCCATATATTCATATGATTTTTTTTGTAATCATACTGTCCTTACATAATTCCTATATGAGCTTTCTAGCCTCAATACCACAATCGATTTTTTATGTAAAAAAAAGGTACTTAAAATCACTACTTTATTTATAGTTGATAATTGTATTGTGATCAATAAATATTTACATTATTCCACGTGTATTTTATTATATGATTACATGCATTTAATTTCTAATTGCGATCTATTCGTAAGATATGGGAAGTCAATTTAGCTCATCGAATAAGCAATAATGAGATACACAGAATGGCAGGTACTAGCAAGAATGTCACGGAGAAAATGAAGAATAAATTTAATTTTTTTTACGTATATCATTGTTGGTAAATGGTAACAAAGCATCATTTTCCTTTAAATGCTTATCATTATTTTCAATAATTATCATAGTTATCGAATTCCATGTTTTAAAATAAATAGGGGTAGTTTATAAATGCCACTTCAATTATAGTATGTATTATAGTGTCCAAACTTATATGTCATATTAAAATGTCAGATTTACATGAGGTTTTAAAAAATATATATGTTTTGGTTCTTCTCAAATTGGTAAAAGTTTTGAGAAGAACTGAAATTAAAAGTATAGTGACGTTTTCCAATATTTTTTTGATATTGGCATCTATCTCACAATAAACGTATAAACTTTTTACGTACAATAATATTGTCAATAAAATACGTTTTGTCAATAATATTGCGTGTGTCGGTTTCTCAATATGACTGTAGATTTCTTGAAATTCTTTTTTTGTCACGGCAATATTATTGGCAATAAGTATTGACAATAATATTGTATGTGTTTAGCTAGCCTATCGTTTAAAAATCCCGCTTTTCTCGCAAGTAAAATCTGGCAACGCTGATAGGAGTTCATAAAATTTGTTTGTTTATATTTGAGAAGTTGATCACCAATTCACCACTTTTATATATAGATAGATATTTGACAAAGATTTGGAACTTGGAAGCAAGCAATATTATTTTTATTTTTAAGAGTTAGAAACATCAAGAAAAATTATACTCTATAGAGCTTAGAAGTATAAAAATGTTATGCTTATGATAACCTAGAGTATCTGTTAAAAAGTTTTTGTATGTATTATTAAATAAATAATTTAAACAAATTTAATATAGGTAAGTAATAAAATCGTACAATAAAATTAAATATTGAAAGATAAAAAGAATATTAATAATAATTTATGGGAAAATAATTTAATTAATCATGTGATTATTGATTTATGAGCATTCCATAAACATGGATAATTATTTATTTTGGGCGCTTTATTTTTCAGGATTATAAAAATGAAAAAAAATTGGACTAATCTTAAATTTGAAGACACTATTCAGTGTTATTACTTTTCGATACAAAAATTATCAGATTTGGAATGGGAACAGCTCTGTAAAGATCTTAATGAAGTAGTATCATTATTGTGTCATGGATATATTTGGCATAGAGATGAATTAAAAATTACTTTACCTTTACATAATGGCGAAGAAGAGAAAGGTATATGTGAATATTTTTTTATAATTACCTTGACACTGTAACCCGCATACAGCAGGGTAGGCAGAGGGAACTCTGAATTTTCAGAAGCATTGTGCATAGAGTCGTGAAACCCAATGGGGTTTTTGTCTTGGTGCCCGAGCAAAGAAATGAAAATATTAAACAAAATAAAATTTAATGCATTTCCTTGAGTGGGAATCAAAATCACAACTGTGCCACAACAGACTCGTATGTTTTTTTATGAAAACTAAAATTATTTAATTTAAACATACCCTATATCAGTAAGAAATGAATAACCAGCACAATTGTTCTTTTGTATATCCATGTATTATTATTGCGTAATGTAAATATATTGGAATTTATTCCATACACCCTTTATGTTTTTTAAACATATGGTTTAGTGGTTAGAGGGCTGCGAAGAAGATGAAGTTTCAAGTCACTATACATTAAAACTGTATATAGAATATATACAGTTTTAATTTATTTACAATACTTTACTTTTAGACTGCCCAGAACATCTTACAAGCGTCACATGTTTTGGTGATAATCTTGATGATGAATGGTATATTGTTCATCTTTTGATAGAAATTACAAAAAAGTACACCGATTTGATTGTTAAAATAGAAGACAATGATGGAGATTTCCTCTTGATTGAAGCAGCTAACTATTTACCTGCATGGGCTAATCCTGATAATACTGAAAATAGAGTAAGTTTTTTTTAACTTCACGTTGTATTCTACTTGACAACGTATTCCTGCATTGTCCAATTTCAAAATTTTGTAAATTGAGTGGCAGAAGTCAATACTGTGCTTTGTCTTGTAAGCATAAAAATAATTCACTTTTCAAATGAGAATCTATTATTCCACATCACAATGTGTAAATGCATAATCGGATCATGCAGTACCCCATTTCACTACAATCCATCAGACCCCAGCCAGTACAGTATTTTTTTGGTTATGAAAAATATATATATGTCAATCATACATTTATATTATGTTAATATAAAAAAAATATCTAACTGAGAACATGGCTGTTGTGGGTACTAAATCTCCCTCAGGAGCATGAATATGATTAAATTATTTTTATTTTGAGTACTGTTAATTAACATGTAATATAAAAAAAATGGTATAGCGTGGAGAACAGAGTATCTTGGCATTAGGTTCACTCTGCATGTTACACAGCATGAAGCTTGTAAGATTTTAAATATTTCCTACTGCATTACAGGTTTTTATCTTCAAAGGAAATATTCACATCATACCACCTTCAATTGTCCCTATTTCTTCAAACCTTACTTTAAGTGGAGCTCTAGAAATTATCAGACTTAAAACAAAGGAAACCAAAACATCTTTAATGATCCAAGAATGTATATTAAAACGAGTTAATGCTGCAAAACAAACAAGTACTAACATTCATAAAGGTGTTGTTAAAGTACCATTAGAAATAGCAACTGTATTGACATTGAAACCTACACTTATTTCAGCTCTTGTATCTTCTTTCTGTAATGCTGACACTTTAGAAGCTAAGGAGTATAAAACCATATGTTTTAATGATTGTGTCAATGTTGAAATTTTATTTACTAAACATTTATATGCAATGCTTAAACATACTAAGTTACCAAAATTTGCTGCACTAAAACAATTTGAAAGGGACAATACAAGTGAAATTGGTGTGAAATTAACCTGTGGGTATAAAACTATAATGAACAAACTATCTAAAGACATTTTTTCTACACATGAATATCAGCAATTTTTAAATGCTCTAACCAAATATGGATTCTTTAAAGGAAATATAGAAGGATCAAAGGAATATAATGAACTGTTAGAAAAAGCTAAAGATTACTTTTGTAAAATAGAATGCCCATTGAATACATACATTGCAAATCAAATTAATGATATAAAATTATCTACAGATTATGAAATAACCAAAAAATCTGTGGAAGATAGATCTAGTAGGTACTGTTTTGAAGAAGAAAGTGATGAATGGTTAAACATACGCCCAGAACAATTAGATGAGATTTTAAATACAAAATATAGTGATCCAGTTCCAGTTAAAGTAAAAAGTGAAAAAACAACATCTCCAACTGCTATAACAAATAAATTAAGTGATTTTCTCAAAAAATCATCAGATTTTGAAGGCATTGAATTAACTAGGAATGATGAAAATGATAGTAATGATATCGAATTTAATTCTGAGGAATTTGTAAGTTGTTTGGAAAAGATGTTAAATATAGTATCTAACAATGGTACTGCTTCCGATTCAGATTTTAGTGACGACGAGGATGATATTGAAACAAATACTGTCAGTCTAGAACAAGATCGTGAATTAGCAACAAAACTAAAGTCCGCAAACAAAATAAGCAATGATAATGATGTATTACAAAACTTGATACAAAGCATGAAAGAAGAAGGATTGTCAGGACCATCGAGCACAGTTTTAAAAACAATAGGAATAACTAAGAATAACTTACTGGACTCTGATGATGATGATGATACTGTATAATATTAAAAAAAAATAGCTTCACGCTGTATCCCGCACACAGCAGGGTAGTTAAGACACTCCGTTCCCCACTTTCTGCCGAATTTTTGGAGGCATTGCGTGCTGAGTGGCAGAATTCAACGCCGCGCTTTGCCTCGATACCAGAGCGAAGAAATGGA
>DWAE01000221.1:0-18677 GCA_018237945.1 Heliconius sapho
GTCGCGTGCGGCCGCCTTGCCGGGCCGCCTCGCCGCGCTTTCAAATTACACATAAATAATATGTATTGGAGACGTAGCAAATGATCGCTTTAATTATAGCTACTGCGTTTCGTTTCGTTGTTTTGTTATTATGCATTATAAATCTGTATACGTTGAAAATAGTGAATCGAAAATTAAAGTATAAATCAAAATTAAAAAATAATAAGTCAGCTTCACGCTGTATTCCACACACAGCAACCCTGCTGCCTACCCAGGCAGAGAATGCCTAGTATTAAAACACTCCGTTCTCTACTTTCCACTGAATTCTGGAGGCATTGTTGAGTGTTTGAACTCAACGCCGCGCATTGCCTTGACAGCAGAGCGAAAATATGGAAATATAAATTTAAATTAATATTTCATTTTCTCGAGTGGGGATCGAACCCACAACCAGTCACGTTTACAGTCGCACTTTGTGCCCCTGCGCCACGAATGGCCTCAAAATCTGGCATCGTAAATTTAGTTATTTATATAATGATAATTGGATTCTTTATTGAGTAAAACATATTACTTTATAATCACGATCACATATTAAATTTCACTGAACAAATTAAAATATGTAACGTAGAAGTAAATAATAATTATTTTAAAACACAAATATTAATTAATTGTATAAATGTAACATTAAGTAAATCGAAAACTGAAACTCAACATCTCATATATTGCCTTTATTTTTTTTTATATAAAGATTTTCATTTATGTACATATAAAATTATTGACGTGAAGCGATCATCCATCATTGAAGTATTAATACTGAACCTCTTATCAGTATTTGAGCGTGCATTCGATTAGGTAATGAAGGATTATCGGGCAAAAAGTAAACGTACGGAGTTCCACACGTACTGTTCTTAAACCAGTCCACATGATTAATCGACGTTGTAGAGGATTAAAGGGGACATTGAATATTAAAGGTTTTTAATGTCGATGAGAAGAGATTTTTATTTCATTATTCTTTTATGTAATTCAAATGTTTTTAATAAATACTTATGTATCATCTTGTTCTATTCTTGCTAAATATAAATTAACTTGATGTAATGTAGCTAACAATGTAGTGTATTGTTAGCAAAAATTTCTAATATGTAATTAAAAAAACGCTCCAATCTACACACTTGTGAATTCAAGACAATACATCACAAAGCAACCAGTTTTGGGAAAAAAGATAACAATGCCTCGAGAGGTCCGGATCTCATTTGAACAAATCGCTTGTCGTAGTAGCGGTCAGTTCACCAATAACAAGGACCACGTGCTATGTACGCCTAGCCATCATTAGACCGCTTCCGACCATGTCTCGAGGCGTTAGCGATCTTATTACAAGAAACGAAAGACTTAATGTTTATTTAGCACACGTAAGTGACCCATACAACGATATTAGAGGGTCAAATAAGAAATCTATAATAGTCAATCGGTTTCACAATCTTTAGTGGGGTTCGATATGTACGTATCGTTTAAAAGGCATGACTTTGGATATTTTATTCTGTGATGTTCACTAGTAACTATATAAATAATAAGAATATATATACCATGAAGCAAGTTAAACAAATAACACTTTTTACACTTTGTTTAAGTAATGCACAGCCAAACTTGTTTCCTTCGAAGAAAAATAAGAAATTAAAGATTTTAAATACACTTTATAATTAATTAGTCGCGCAGAACAAGTAGCTAGTTTAACTACGAAAATTAAAGTAACATTTGAATTTTATTCACAATTTTAAAAACTCAAGCCAACTGCAGAGCTGAGTAAACGCTTGTAAATTCTTACATGCTTTATATTTTAGCCTCCATATTACATTGGTCTTTACTTAATAAAAAGTTATTCGTTTGGGTTGCCTGAGACTGATTGAGATTTTATAAGGACATAAACTGTCAGTTTAATAGTTGAAATGGAATTAGCAAATAAATAAAATATTATAACTAATAAAAATCTTAAGAGTTTTAAATCCTGACTGCTATTTTTAATATACATAAATATTGTTGCCGAAACGTCACTCCTAATCATAGACGTACATAACATTGCATTTGACTAACTCACATACCTTCATTTAGAAATGACACAAATACTTCAAGTTATACTTTAATTAGATACAACTATAAGGTATTTAGGTAAGTTTTAATAAATTATTACCAATTCACAGAATCAAACCAGGAGATAGAGAAACGGGTGATAATTTATTTATGCCATTCTATACATACTAATTGATTGAACAGCATATAAAAATGATACCCGACTCTATGACATAAATGCTAGGACACAATTTACTTTGTTAAGACCCAAAAACTTAATACGATCATGAAGAACTTTACTATCTCCTTATTTAATTCAGCAGCTACCATAATAAAACACGGGACAGTCGTTCTCGAGAGCAACGCAAACTCGGACTTGTTGCACCTAAGTTAATTAATCCGGAGCTACATCAGATAAAGGCTGGCGTCCTTAAAGCCACCTCGGAGTATAGTTATTGATGGTACGGTTAAATCTTGACCCAAAGTAAGTTTCGGTTATCGCGCCGTCGACGTTTTACTTTGAGATATTTATCTTGTGCTGTATTCAAGTTTGAAGATCTCGCGTTATCTCATCCAGTTATTTGGTTTATGAGACTTTAGTGTATCAGTAGGTATCTCCTATTGAGCGCGTTTGGTTTGCACGTTGTTGTATAGCTTTAGGATATCTTGTGAACTTTATGTTTTAGTATATAGATTTCAATTCAATCAAAATTCAATTCTAATTACGTTATCATGTCCAAAACTTTACAGAAATTAATAAAGTTCAGGTTGGTTATATGAATTGGAATGTGTGACAAGAACCTTGTCTGGCCTTAGCTGAGTCGAGCAAAAGAGAGCTCATTTAGATTTCACTCCGCTTCTTTACTCAAAATATATGTAATGTGGAAAGCGTTGACTGTGTTTCTTGTTTCGTGAATTTACGCAGGCATGTTTTTGTAGATAAAGAGTGCGAGCGACGCGATTAACTGGAAAGCGCTTCTTGACATTTTGCCCGCTTTGTGTACAGCGGTTCACATAGTCTACTTGCAGTGCTCGGTTGTAACGTAACCGTCATCAGTAATTAAACAAAATGATGAAGAAAATCTATATTTCCTACAATTTTTCTTCATGTATTACGTATATTGGTTGCTATCATTTCATAATTTATCTAATAACATATAAAACATACATTTTCGATTAAATTTATCATTTATAGAATTTATCAATCATATCATAAAAAAAATACGATTTTGCAAAAAATAAACACAGAACCTTATATATATATATACTAATTAAGTCGTAAATTTATTTGTGAACTCATAAAAACCATATATCTAACAATGCTACTAACTGACGCTAATTAGTCTTTAATTAAGTTTAGTCGTTGTAAATAGTCATAAAATACTACTTCAGAACAAAAATGATTACTTTCGTAATAAAATGCCAATCAGGCTTAATTCAGAGGGCAGTTGTCCCGCAAGGGCACAAGCGTGTGACTGGAAACGTGACAGGTCGTTGGTTCGATTCCTATTTGAGTAAATGAAATATTAAATATTTTCATTTCCTTGCTATCGTAAAAGAAACTTAATTCAAATATAGAAGTGTCAGAAGAATTAGTGATAAATATCCGTATAGTTTTATTTAATTATAGTTCCAATTTCTCGTTCTGGCAAAACAAAATGCAGTGTTTAAATCCGCAACGTGTAGTTGCAACACAAATGCCTCTAATTAGGGAAAAGTGGAGTAAAAAAGTGAAGTAACCATATGTATTGATACTAGGTTGTCTCTGCCTTAGCTTTACAGGATAAAGCGTCAAAACATATATATATATATATAATGACGAATATTATATAATAAATTAGCATATACGTCAGTCGGAAGCTTCGTAAAACCGCTTCAAATTTATTTTATGTCCCCACGTACATCAAAGTCAGACCTAGGATATTAGTATGTTATGTCAAGCATCTGTAGGTAATGAAATGACATTCTTAGCAATATTATGGCTGAATATTCTGTTAACGGTAATACGATTTTACAATTTATTTTTCTTTGGATAATATATAACCATATATTTATTTATTTTTATTAAGGTTCTATATCTCTAAATATATATACAAATAAAATCCATAAGGAATCACTTTGTTGTCCGTCTGTTCGTCTGTAAAGATAATTTATCTCGAGATCGCGTGAAGGTATCAATCTGAAATTAATATCAAATATTAAAATCCATAGTTTTTAATATATCTATTTGTATATAGATTATTTTATAAAAAAAGTAACAATTTATATTTCTAGTTTATTTCATATAAAATGAGCGAATATTAAGGTTGTCAACTTTTAGTTTTTATTGACCTACAATCCCCGAAAATGGTATGGAAGCCTCGGACTCCCTTATTTTTTAACATCTGCAATCTGTTGAGTGGTGTAACTCAATGCTTCGCTTTATTTGCTAAAGCGAGCAATGAAAATATTTAAAAAGTAACCAATTCCTCAAATGGGGGTCGAACCGACTTAAACCTCATGGCGTTCACATTTCGAAGCTGTCTCACGACGGCCGCAATCTATTTTATATGCCTGTAATGTATGTTTCCATATTTTTCTTATCATGGAGTTATAAAAAAACCTTAACGATTACACATACTGATGAGGTTTCTCTCACTTTGTTTGCAATTAACCGCCGCCATTTCGTCTTGCTTAGATTATCCTACGTTAATTAATGTTTGTACAACGTAAAGGTATTCAAAGATATTTAATATGCTAACTACTGAATTCAAACTTTGTATGATTCTAACTAAAATCGCATTTAGAAAATTAATATTTTGTATGTAATGTCTAATGTATAATTTATATTTATATATACTCGTATATATTTAGGTAAAAATTGCTTTTAATATTATTATATAGTTTTTATATCCAGTCCTAATCATACACTACTACTAAAACTATAATTCTTTATGATGTATATAAAATATATTTGCTAAGCTTTCCTATCTAAAACTTATTAAATCGGCTCGGCAATAAAGATATACGAAATAAACATCAGCTTTATAAAGCGAATATGATGGGCATATACCATATGAAGCCTGTTTTTTGAACTATTTATGGCAAGGAGTACTAAACAATGCTTCGCATGTTTTTATCGGCAAAACCGTAAGCCTTTTAGTCTATTGTCGGCCTGCATACAATCAACACAAAAGGTAAATAAGAAACTACCTACCAAAGCTCGTGCACCTCACTCGGTAATATGCAAATACATGAAATAACTAGCAACACAGAATATCTTTATTACTAATTTCAATGAGATTAATATATTAAAGTTCAAATAGCCTAATAACTTAAGTCTGTAACACCACCTGGCGACTGCTGAAAATATATATTATATTACCATAAAGTTAATAGAAACAGAAAACTTAAGTGATAGACCTGAACCCTTCCAGTGTAAAGTCTTAAGGCGAACTTAGTTCATTGCGCTATCCGGCCGGTTCCCTTACATCTGCGACGCCCGTAAGTAAAGTTCAAATGTTGAAACAAGGGAATGAAATGCGAGTTCTAATTAATGCTTATCCACATGAGAATATTAAAGGCGCTCAAATGTAGACAGCAGATATGACGTATTCTGGGTAATTAGAACACACCCATTGCCTTATATGGAGGTAACTTGTAGGTAAACGTCAGTGACTCAATAATTTTGAATATGATTGCGTTGATATAATATTATAATATATCCTGTGGAGTGGCGCTCCAACGCGCGGGAGGGTGGGTGTTTTATTGAGGTCATTAAAATTATTTAAGCACGTTTATATCTAACTTTTTGATGACTTTGGGTTGAAAGGATTTAACTACACTACGATGAACAGAAAACTTCAAATTTTAAATCTACTTAGCTTTCTACGCAAGCAATTATTTGTCATTTATAAACAATCTGGAAATAGGTATATTTTTTGAAAATATACCATATAAGTTGATATAACCTAAAAATACAAACATTAACAAAAACTCTTAGCTCGTTAAAAATCTGTGGGTAAATTCGACAATAATTGCATTGTTAAAATTTTGTGATCCAAACAATTTTGCTTACATTATTTTGTATGCAAAACATTCCCGAACGTTACTCGCTAAGTTTAACGCTATGCGTATTAATTGAATTTATTCATCAAACGATTTGTTCACGTTTTTAGGCCTTTTGTTGTTTTAACAGTAAATTTCACTAATTGTGATTGTGTTTAATTGCTTTATTTATTAATATTTTACTAAAAGATATAAATAAGGAGTTTTTATTAAGGTTAAATAAATAATTGAGCATAGAAAAACGAACAATTTCTCTCTAAGCATGAATAAGTATTAATCGATTACTATGTATTGATCGACTATACTGGAGTCATGTTAATGTATAGACTTATTTTATTGTTGTTGATCACGCGATGTAAATACCTTGAACATCTCATTTGTTATTACCGTTATTTATTGAAAATGCTTATAAACACCTAAATGTATGGCAAAAAGTTAAACAAATACATTTTTTCTTGTTAAAGTAATAGGTTAACCTACTTACATATACTGTAATATATAATAGTAACTTAAAGGTCCATTTCCATTCTTTACTGCGCAACCTTTACATTTTCATAATAATTTTATACACCATAAGCATACTCCTTTCAGAGAAATGCATTTAAGTTTTTAAGTGAAAATACTTTTACTTTGTACACAAAGTACGTACCTATAAAAGTGTCCAACCACGCAATTAACACAATTCCAACTTTCTGTGACGGTTTCGAGATAAAAATGGAAAAAGTAATGGATTGATGTCAAACTTGCCGTGAAAAATTTTAGTCAATGGGGGAGATAATTTCCTCGGAGCAACGAGTGTTCTATAAAATTTCAATGAAAAATTGTCGCCGCGTTGCGGTCTCGAGGGCGCTCGGTGGGTCGAAGTTGACGCGGTTATTTTGCGTTATTTGATTTCTATGAATATTTATTAGCTGATTGAAAAACAATGCTGGTATTAAATACCATATCATACAAAGTAGACACTGAATTATGAGTTCTAAACAATACTTAGTTTAACGCTATAGTTACATATGATAAGTCCAACTAAATCTGAAGAATGAAGTAAAAAAAAACAAAATTATTGAATGAAATTCCACTTAAGAGAGTTGGTTCGTCGCGCAGAGACTGTAATAAAACCGCGTCCTAAAAGCTGTGATATTTAAATGTACCACGGTGCCGCCGTCGTCGCCGGCGACAATTCAATTACAACTAATAGCCTCTGATTCATGTTTGTATTGCTAATTAGTAGCCGACTCAAGTTTTGTCACTCTTCACTCGCTGCCGCTCTCGCAGCTCGTATACTGGCTGTTGAACAAAATATTGTGTTGTTTATTCGCGGTTTTTAACTCAAACATTTTGGTTTATCTTTTCACCTAATTAATATTTAAGTTGGTACATGTTATGCACAAATTCCAAAGGTGCGGTAAAGTTTCTTTAGCGAATCAGTATTCGACCACAAATCTTTAAGCACCTACGGATTGAAGGAAAATTCAATAAAAACAATGTCTCGTAAAAGTTAGATAAGCCGCGGCTAACCTTAACCGAAACTAGCATTCGGTCCAATAGCGAAACTTGTAAATCCTTGTGTAGAACCGCAAGGTACACGCGAACCGGGAATTAAGAGGCAGCTATGTGCGGTTCGTCTTCTACGACATACCATAATGTCCCAAACATATTCGGTAATTGTCATAATATTATGTATATTCTGTCTATTTATGATGGTTGTTATATTAAAATTAATTTTCTCAAGAGAAGTAATCGTAAAAAATTTAAGATATTTTGTTAAGTAGTCAATATATTCGAAGTATCCATTTTTACCCAATAACTAAGAATAGTAATTATAAAAATTAATTTTATTTACTTAATCAGTGTAGACAAAAACAACGGCTACTGTTATCGCCTCGCAGATATAATAAAATGAATAGTTCTCAAATTGCAATTAGCGAAGCCAATATAAGATCGAGACAGAATACATATAGTAGTATACATATATGTCTTAAGTACTTAATACCAGGATCGTGGAGGCACGTCGGTATTGCTATTGTACCGGCAGTGAAGCGGGCCACTCCAACCTGTTGCTCGGAACTATTTTATTAGCACGAGTGTGTCGGTGGGCCATTCTTTACGGCTCTTTTGTTAGCGTGGCGTTTAGTTCACTGCGAGCTCTACGACTGTGATTGGCTGGGTTTATAACGCAAACAATTGGTATATTTTCAGTTTGTGCCGCTCTTTTGTCTATTGTCATTTGTTGTTTGTGCTTAAACTCCAATATTGTCCTGTTCGTGCGTTAAAAAGATTTTTATGATATGACTTAATTGCTTTTCGGTATTACTTGCCGGTTATAATTAATATTTTTCCTATCTACGTCTTAAATTGTGTTCTGACTGTGTTTTGTAAAATGTGAATGAATTTAGAACAACTGTTCAATTGGAAGTTCGGAAATTACAATTTATCAAGGCGTAGTCAATCCGTATTGTTCAGCTGAAGTCCCGTATGTCAAGGTTGTCATCCAGTCAGACGACAACACGGTCCCTGCATAAACTGAAGGCTTTGCAAATGCAATGCTGGGAATTTCCCTCAGGGCTTTCGACGAGAAAAAAAAACTGGATTCATCTGATTCTTCCAATACTTCATCCATAATTTGATATTTGCTATTACCTCCAACAACTATTTATAGAAGCAAATTGTAAACCTATTTTGTAAAGAATAATTCTTTGTAGGAAATATATATTTTTTAGTATAAGTGTAATTTTCCAATGAACCATACGTTGTGCACTTTGAATTTTGTTCATTCCAATTTATACTCTTTTAAAAAAATCTCTTAATATTGTTTTACATTAGGATATCGTTTAAAGTGAAAACTGTTCTGTAATCGATGCTTACTTTAACAACTTCACTGACTGAACTCAATAAAGCACAGCGAAGAATTTACTCGCATTGACTATACGCGATTAAATATTAATTAAATTGAAGTTTTTGCTAGTTTCTTTTACTATGTTAAATATCTCTATTTCGGTAAAATATAAACACCGATACTATTAAACATTAATTTACTAAAATTTAATTATGTATATAAAATATACATTATGGAAACTTTTGATATCGTTGTCGTTCAGTAGTGTTTAGCGATGTAAATAGAATAACTCAACCCCACTCCGGAGAATAATTGTCTGTAGGTTCCCTGTAGTCGCACTATTATGTGGTTATTTGCAGTGATCTCTCTAAGCGGTCCCATTTGCACGCAACTGCACTCGCTAGGATTGCAATGTCATCACACCTCAGTGGCGGTACGTGACCCTATCTTCACTTATCCCTAGACACCTGCTTTACGAATTCTATCATAGTTTCCACTAACATTTTATTATATAATATTGTAAAAGCTATTATATAGCATTACAGTCGTTTTCTTAGAGATTTAAAAATGTATTGAATAGTTTCTAACTGCATATGAGACTGAATAAATTATCTACATTTGCTTATATATAATTGAGAATCTGTAATAAAAAGAAATGATTAACTGACGTTACACATAGCAGAAAAACTGTTTAGTCAGTGGCGCGTTGAAGGCATTCAGTATATAAATGGGGCTTTCATTTGAAAAAAAAACTCGGCACGGCACATCGCGTGATGAGATGGGATGAGCAATGCATCGATCGTGACGCTATACAACATTCCTTCCCGATTCTCCATTTATAGACTTTAAGACACAATACACCTTCAGGTTTTTTGTTGCTGGTATAAATAATGTGACAAAAAATGTGAAAACCTTTGTGTTGAGATATATGAGAGGTCTTGGTGACATAAGTACTATCAGCGCGGGCTAGTTGCTCACCGAAAATAAAATCTGGTCTTACTTTGTAGGGGGCAATATAATATTATGTACTAAATTAATAACGTAATTTATTTTTGTTTTAATTTTATCTTAAAAGTAATCTTTATTTAACCTATATCTCATTTTATATATGTAATTTTCTTTACAAAATATTATGTTCGTGCTGTATTAGAAAGTATGAGCCTCTATTATATGCTACAGGTAGTTTTATGTATTTTTAAGTTAATCGCCTTTATATGATATTAGTACGAGTCCAATCCTTTAATAGCTTGTAATGACCCAACAATTGCTTGTAACAATAAAATATGTAATATTCATTTCCAAGCCAACCACACTTGCAGAACCAGTAGTTTTGTTATCATAAATTTTAATTTGTACAAAATGTTAGATTATAAACTCAATTTTATTAAGCAATGATTGTGGTTTTCCTTTTATTATGTAGATTACTGAAATTTCGCAACAAGTGGCTTTTAAAAATGAGAAATTCTTTAGTTTCTATTATCCTATTGTCTTGGCTTGCTTAAATATAGCGTAGATGACTTGGCTTGGTTTATATTTTGACTTCAAATTAATTACAAATTTTCATAATAAATGATTTAAGAAGTTTAATTAAAGCAGGTAATGCCTACTTTTGTTTACAATCTGCGGCGTAGTCTGAGCAATCTCATCTAAACAATAACGAGATATAATTATACTGGGGAACTTTTTGCTGTGTTTTGACGGTAGAAATGTAATCAACGGATACCGGCTCAGCGGTGGATGTGATGCCCGTCTGCCTTCATTATGATTGACATTCGGCGGGTTCATCGTTTTATTAAATAAATTTGTTTGATGTATGGAACATTGCCAATATAAAGCGGCAAAGGTTGTTCTCGACTAGCCCTAAACAATAATAAAAGCAATATTCATCATAATACGTTACCACTCAAATGTCTAAACATTATACTTTTATTATGCGTTTATATTCTCAAACATGCACCGTATCTTATCAGATGTGCCAGTTTCTGTCAGTACATCAGCTTGCAAACTTACTTAATTACCTTTAACTGTAAATAGCTATTCAAATCTCTATATATTTTCTATTTATATCTCCGCATATGTGCCTTCATCAGACCATTATATTAGATATGCAATTTCAGTGCAATTTATTTGCTAACATTCCGTTAATTAAGCGTAAAGAAGCATCGCATCGGCTAGCCGAGTGGACGATCAGCCGGAAATGACGCAGAAAATTGCTCACCCTCACGTGGACGCAATATCCTACGACGACTTCCAATTATGTAGATTACTCCATATTCTTATACATTGTTACTTACATTGCATTCTCAATTTGTAAAAATCTCTTGAGGTTTCTATGCCCAATAAAAAAATATTTGTAAGCTCCTAAAGGTATAATACTACAGAAGTAAAGTGAAATGTACGGACTCATTATAGGTACTGAAATAGAAGCTTAATTATTTTACTGAGGCCAGTGGTGGCACAAAGTGTGACTGCAAAATCGACTTGTTGTGAGTTCGATCCCCACTCGAGGAGATGAAATATTTATTTACATGTATATTTTCATTTCTTCGTGCTGGTGTCGAGGCAAAGCGCGGCGTTGAGTTCCCCCACTCAAAACGCTATGGCTCTAAAACTTGGCGGAAAGTGGGGAACGGAGTGACACTACGTTCCCTCTGCCTATTCTGTTGTGTGCAGGATGAATCTGTGCATGATTTCAACTGAAGTTAAATAAACCTAAAGCTTAGGCAATACATGTATGTACACATCATGTGTACACAGTACATACGGTTTAGTTTTTTTGACAAAAAAACCAAACGAAAATCCCATAAAACACTATGTTTAATTATAGCACAGGTAAACTGATATAATAATTTTTAACAAAAAAACCGATTTCTTATAGTAAACTAATGCAATTTTAAGAATTATTTGGTTGTCTCTTAGATATCTTAACTATAAATGAATAAGATGAAAAAACTGAGTTAGAAAGGGATCAAAATCTGGACCATACGGGAAGTACCAGGTCTCAAATAAAAAAGATTATGAAAATCGATTTTCTCAGTCCAAAAAAACAATTGAATTGACAATCTTCTTCTTTTACAAAAGTCGAATAATAAATAGCTAAAAATATTTTACACCGATTTGAGTAGCCCATCACTTATACGCATCGCTGCTGAGGATAAATAAATGTCATTTTTATTTTACCTAGTTTCCTTGTCCATGCAGGCTGAATGCACCCAGTGTTAAGACACTCCGTTGCCCACTTTCGTCGTCGTGTTCACTTAAAGTGTTATTATATTATTTTCTATTATAACACAGTAAAAACAACAAAAAGGCTTACAAGAAAATCTCTGGTTTAAGAATCTAATATAAGTGGTCTATAAAACTCTTTTAGTAATATGCATGCGAAACCACTATCTGTCGATAGTAGTTCCTTCGCCAAGATGTTTAGTGAATGCATATGTGAACCGTAGGGCAATCTGCATAATGAGAAGTCGGGGGTTATTGCGCGGATCGGTCCAAGTCGGCAATTTCTCGGCTCGATTGCTATAAGCTTGCATGGAGCATGCATTGATTCCTGAAAAGCCAGATTTTTGCATTGTTGTTCATATTACTTTTATAATTAAAATTACAATTTATCAGGAATGGCCTGTATTTTTATAAGAATCTTCACTTTCCCAAAATAAAAAAAATATATAAATTTCTTTCTCTCTCTCTCTTTGGTAACGAGGCAAAGTGGAGCGTTGAGTTCCGCCACTCTGTCCTCAATGCTTCGAGAAATCGGCAGAAAATGGGGAACGAAAGTGTCTTAATAGAACTAGGTTCCCATATGCTTCCCTGTTATGTGCGGATTACAGCCAAAAGCTAAAAAAGATGCAAAATTTATAGTAAAAGAACTTTTTTTAAGTACCATCATATTGTCTTACCTAATTATAATATACAAATACTTGATTATCATATGGTATACGAATAGGCACCTGGTCGGTTTGCAGGAGGCGCGGATTCAAGTCCCGTTACGTTCAAATTTTCGTACGTTTTCTAAACAAGTATTTTTCTTTCCTAAGTGTGGGTATAACACTTTAAAAATGTGCTGGTTTTATTCATTTGGCCACTCCACTAAAACATCTTTTGATACTTCGTTTATGATAACAATTTTACCAAGTATTATCATAAAGGATTTAATTCCTTTTTTTACTAGCTATTCGTATTTGACTATTATTTTTTAACCTAAATAAGGCCTTTATAGTATTGATATCCATAGATTATTATGTATATTGATCTTGTTAAAGTTAATTTCATTGATATTACTGTTTAATTAATAATTACAAATGTGCTATATAAAAAAGATATTATCGTTAAAGCAACAGTTCCACACATAAAATTTTTAGAGGACTCACGCCAATTGCCTATTACATTTTAGTCCTTCGGCGTTAAAGCCTACTGCCTACTTTTATCGCCTATTGGATATAAGTATCGAAAGTCGATAAAGGTAAGCTTTTCGTATGTTGGAAAATAGAATGTTGCGTTTCTATTTACGTTTTTGCATTTGATTATTTTGTACATTATTAAAATGTTAAATGTTATAAGAGTTAAGCAATGCCTTAAATACTAACATGTTGTAATATTTTTGCAATGTCCAGATCGTTTATCCGTTTCAATAAATCAAGGGACCTCATGTCATAAAATTTAATATCGTCATGATATTTTATCACGTCACTGAGCAGCAGTTACAAATATATTTGTCAAGGAAAAGGATCTTTGATATTTTTAAGACAGGTGATATCATTTGGACGACACTAACCCCTCCAATTACACTCCGATTGATGTTCGCGATCTCGCCCTGTCAGTGATCAAATTTCGTCCGAGAAAGACCACTTCACGCCTCCATCGCCCCGACCACTTTCTTTTATTTCCGCGAACAGACGTATCTGACATATTTCTCCGGACCCACGTAGAGATATTTTATTGACCGGTTATTATTTTATTTTATAGACATCCACTCTTATTTCATAGGCTCCAAGAACGAGTTACGGTTTTTTGTCGAGCGTTTATTGGAGCAAATCTTTTTGTGATTTCTAACACTTTTATTGAATAGAATCGAGGGCCACAGGATTGTCGTAAAGATTATGTATGATTTCATTGTGCATTTTCTCTAAAGGAAAAGTTTTATTCTTTTAGTAAAATGTAAGATTTTGTTAGGTTTTTTTTCGGAAATATAGATACACATTACAATATTTCATACTTTTATATTTCATATTAAGTAAAAGGTGACAGTGTGAAGCCATACCACGAAACATTATGAAAATAAAATTGAATTAAATGAAAATAAAAAGTTCCATGTAGTGTTTTCGTTCAAAGAAAATTGCGAAAGGTATGGAAGCAGGCACTAGTCCTTTTCTCTGTAGTCGACGTTCAAGCACTATAGAATCCTTTTCGTAGAAACATATCGTTCTTTTCTTCCCAAATTGCGGCTGTCCCGACGCGGCGGACACGTCCAGGTAATAACGCAATAAACCACTGAGAGCTTCCCCTGGAAAAGCGATCGAGTTTTCCCTGAATCTTTCCAAGAGTGGTTATCCGATTTTCCTACTTGAGTCATTTTAAAACAAACCTTATTTTATCAGATTTATGTTTGCTTTTGCTTTGCCGGATATACGTTAACTGGTGTGCAATCGGTCAGGATGCTTGACCACAACGCCGTTTTTCGCGGTGCAGCGGCAACCCTGCGGCCATCACTTTGTGTAATTGAAAACTCGATGTGCACTTGTACCAAACACCCGCTTACAAATAAATCTTTTACGGCCCCGGAAATAATGTTTTATGTGTAGAGTAAGACTGTGGACTGCATTTGACTCGTTTACTATTGCGCTTTCATTTCAAATGCTGAAGTATTAAAACATTTAATATCTACTCGTATTCTTATACCGTCATATAAGTAATATACCTAACTACTACCTAATAGCAATAAATTATATATGCTCTAGTAACTTAATATGTAGAACGAACATGTCGTGTGAAAATAACATATCATTCATCTTCGATACACTAATTAATTATTAGTAACCTAAAATAAAATTCTACGTAAAAAACTTTAGCAAAATAGATTCTTTAAATACTTAATAAAAATCATAAATACTTTCATTTCTTTGCTCTGGTGTCGAGACAAAGCGCGATGTTGAGTTTTGTCACTTAACAAGCAATTCCTCCAAGATTAAGCGGAAAATGGAGAACGGAGTACCTACACTAGGTTCCCTCTGCCTGTACAGCCCAACGAAAAAGCACATGAAACAACGGCAGCGGCTGTTTGTGGGATGTAAGGGACAGCGTCTTTAGCGTGAAGCTAAAAACATATATTTTTTGAAATTAGATATAATTATATAGTTTACGGATATACGTATATACGATAGGTATATGTATTCGTATAGTATTTATGAAGGTTACGTTAAAAGCCTTTTTTGTAATAAAACAGTACCAAGTGAAAAGCAAAAAAAAGGTAGGCAGGCATACTTTATTTAATATGTAAATTAGTCTTAGACGTCGTTATTAAATGAATACTCGTTGATTATTCTGTTGAAAGAAGTAGCGTTTCCACATGCAATTCTTAGTTACACATAAAATACGAAGACTATTTTTTGTGATCTCTGAAACAGATGTTCGCCTGTCTTTAGTAATCCATTAACTAATCCGATTCTACTAATGCACAAGCGAACTCAACAAAGCTTCACTTTAAACCCAGAATAATAATACTGTACGTAGTGTATACGAATCAAAATAAGCAGAATGTCCCTTTGGGAGCAGTTCCTTGATTAAAATTGCGTTGTATTATTTTTTTTTGCGTGATGCAAAGATTAATTATGTAATACGACTTTTCCGATGTTGCTTTATTTTGAATGAGTAAATATAACGATTGTTTATACACATTGTCATTCATTATTTGATAAAAAAATAAATCCAAGCCAATCGTGGCGCAGGGGCTTAAGCGAGTGACTGTAAACGCGATAGATTGTGAATTCAATTGCAACTTTAGGAAATTAATAATAAAAAATATTTAATTTCCTTACTCTGGTAACGAGGTGAAGTGCGGAGTAGAGTTACGTCACTGAACACTCAATGACGGAACTCCGCTCCTCCGAAATTCGGCGGAAGTGGGCAACGGAAATATTGTAATGGGAACGGAGTGTCTTAACATAAAGTCTCTTATAAATGTACGGGATGCATGTTACCTCTGCCTACCCTGCTACATACACGGTACAGCTGAAGCTAAAAAAAATATTAGAGGCCAGTCGTGGCACAGGGGCACAAAGTGAGACTGTAAAACCGACTGGTTGTGCGTTCAATCCCCACTCGAGGAGATGAAATATTTACTTAAATTTATATTTTTATTTCTTCGCTCTGGTATCGACACAGTGCGGACTCCACACGCAATGCCTCCAGATTTCGGCGAAAAGTGGGTAATGGAGTGTCTTAAAAATAGGTACCCTCTGCCTACCCTACTGTGTGAAGCTGATTTATTTATTTATTAAAAAAATAATCCACAAGTATCGTTACATCGTGATACATTTCTACTACTGGTAAGAGGTGAGGTCTAATATATATGGGCGTTAATACAATATACTTCTTTTCTGTGACTTTTGCTCAATTCAATAATAATAATAATTACGGTCAGTTCAATTATAGTATTATTTTATTGAAGTAAAAATCATATGCCGCGTTTTAAACAAAATAAATATGTATTGAATTCCCTATTTATTGTTTAAACTGGCACTTTCATATGAAACATTGTTTTCATGAGAGAATATATATTAAAACTGAATCAGAATGAAACTGAATCCATGTAAATTTAAACAAAATATTTTATTTACCAGTGCCATTCAAAACATATCCATGATGTAATAATGGGTACATCGGAGCTACTTTGTTTTTTTAACAATATATTGATTTTGCTATAAGAGATATAAATTTATAAAATAAGATAAATAAGTTACATAAACTTATTCCTGATTTCGTATCCCAATTATAATATTCAGCGTTAATATTTTTTATGCTCAAAACTTATTACCAATATGTAATATATTTATTTATATTTAAGCTAAATTATACTAATAACACACTTATTTATTGTGTATATCTATAAAAAAAACAGCTTCACGTTGATACCCGCACTCAACAGGGTAGGCAGGACAAACTTTATGTTTAATCCGTTCCCCACTTTCCGCCGAATTCTAGAGGCATTGCGTGTGGAGTCTCTTCAGCACAAGAGCGAAGAAATGTAAAAATAAATTTAAATAAATATTTTATTTTCTCGAGTAAGGACTCGAACAATCGTCGCATTACAGTAACACCTGTGTGCCCCTGCGCCATGATGGTCTTTCTTCTTTTGGTATTGATATTGTTTTGAAATCATATTATTATTAGAAAACGAAAGTAATTCAGATTAGTAAAATAATAATTATTTAGCTTAAGCGGGCGAACCCACTAGCGGGTCACTAGTATGTAGTAAAGTCGCCTAAAATATTTTTGTTATTAGCTCGATAATCAACGCAAAATATGAAAGTCTCGGGTAAAAGGGTACCTTTAATTAAAGACGCCGCTTTGTCAACCTTCTTTTAATTTTGATGAATAAAGAAAATTATCTATGTGGCAGCGTAAGCTCCTACAATGATTTATTTAGTAACTTAGCGGATGCTCGAAGACATCCCGCCCTTTGAGCAAATAAATCTCGTCGGCACAAATTATTTTAATATGGCTAATTTAGAAAAGTTAAGTATTTTCCATTGAGTAGCTATTTTAATTTGTTTTTTTAAATATAATATTTTCAAACTATTTTTATTAACCGAGTTACCTTTAAGTAGTTAAGTAAGCAACTTTGTGTAATATTATTGGTTTATTCATTATACTGATTTTGTTTTAATTTTTTACAGGTAAGCTGTTCAAACATTTTAAAAGTAGTGTTGGTAAGTCATTTTAAATAGTAATGCGAAACTTTTACTAAACAAAACAGCCACTCTCTCTCTCATCTCGTCGACTAAATATTTCGTAGAGCTGTAGTCGTAGCCGTGTGTAGCAACGTAGCCCCTTCCATAGTAAATCATTTAATCTCTTTACAATGGTCCAACATCATAAATTTGACATCTGTGACTTTTTTATTACTATATTCGAAAACGTGTCCCTCCCAACGGTATGATAAAATCGTATTTTACGAACACACCTCCCGTACGTTCATTATTTTATCTTTTTTAAAATTGAAATCTAACTATAGAGCTTTAGCAGCTGGACGAAAAGAAAAAAAAAGAACAAAATAAACCTATTATGTATTAATATTGTCATAAAATTCTATAGCAAAATACATTCAATTATAAAAATTCGATACAAAAAAATGCAAATGTGCTGCGAATAAAAAAGTTAAGGCTATTGTTAAAAATATTGGGGAAATTTTCAATATTCAGATTCAGACACAAAAGATCTGAAGCAGGAGGTTAATGTTCATATTGTGATTTCTATGTATTTTCCTTGAAGTGGTTCTATTAAAGGTCGCAATGGCGAGGGTCCCCGATGAATAGATAATATCCATTCGTTTCAGACCCTACCATGAGTTGACGATTCTGCGAAATTGCAAACAACGCTATTATATTGTATAGAATTGGTGTCATTATATTATTTAGTCGGTCCTTTTTGTATTAGGACATCTTGAAATGTATTAGTTCTTATAAAAATTTTGTTATCCTTTTTAATCAGCTTCACGCTGTATCCCGCACACCGCAGGGTAGGCAGAAGGAACCTAGTG
>DWAE01000222.1:0-18667 GCA_018237945.1 Heliconius sapho
GCGCGGGCGCACTCCGCCGCCTGCGCTACCTGCAATCGTTATTATCTTATTAGTTTACACATTTAATATAATACAGGTCACTTTTTGATATTTAATACCTGTCTTATTTATCACAACTCTTTAATTATGATTACTTATTGACTGTTGCACATAAAAACCTATTTGGATATATATTCTAATTGAATGTATGAATTAATTTAATGTATATCTCAATTTATTGATATTAAAATATACTTTTGTATATTCTAGTTTTATTAAATCAAAATATGAAAGATATTCAAATATACCATAATAAGTACTTATTATAATTATGTGTACCATTACAGTGGTAAAAAATTCTAGGTTCATAAATTTTATATGGCCTAGGAGTAGTATCGTAGTATCGTAATTTTAATCGATAACATTTAAGAGGCCAGTAGTGGTGCAGGCGCACAAGCGTAAGACTGTATGCAACAGGTTGTGAGTTCGATTCCCACTCGACGATATGAAATATTTAATATTTTCATTTCTTCGCTCTGATGTCGGGACAAACCGCGGCGTTGAGTTCTGCTTTTCGATATGCAATGCCCCCAGAATTCGGTGGAAAGTGGGGAAAAAGGTGTCTTAACAATAGGCGTATCCAGCTACATGTGCGATACAACGTGTAACTGAAATAACATAAAAATAAATAAATACATAAAATGTCATAAATTTGAGGTATCAACTAGTCGGTATACCTACTACAACAGATGTTATTTCTGTAAAATATGTTTTTATTGGCATTAATAATCAACATTCTTCGATAACCCGTATAAACATAAAGATTTGATTGTATTACTTTCTGGTAAATTAAAAAAATAATCGACCTATTCATCATAATCATGTCTTGCTACCAATTTTTACTGCACGTAATAGACAAATCGAGTGTCACTTCACTGTTTGTTAGGAAATGTTATTGACGCAATTAAGCAATGCTAATATTTCCCTTGCACGATAATTGACGGTTTGAAACCACTACATATCGCCGATGATACACCACTAATGATGCCGTTCATACTTCATTGACCTTTAACTCTGCAGTATACCTTAAGCCCTAATAGCCAACTACACGTGGCTCGAAATGTTTAAAGTAATTTTAGCTTTAAATATTTTTAAACTGTGTTTATGTTTGAACGAATCAAGCCCTCTCTATACAGAAGTTTTTACCTACCATAACGAAACGTATTTAAAAGCCGATTTCGCTTTCCAAGTCGTAAATAAAATATTTAACGCATTCGAGCAATGGTTTTTCACGATCACATTCTGTGAGTTCACTTATTTTGAAAACAGGATCTTAAAATACACCGAGAACTACCGCCATGGATATCCCGTCATGCTCTTGAACGGTTGCCAAGATCCAAACGCTACTAAAGTGAAACCTAAACTGGATACACACGGAAACACAGCTTACCTAGTGACTTCTAAGAGTTTGACAATAGAAAGCAGTGAATATGCATTACAAGCATTAATAAGAACTGGAGTTTTCAAGCCAAGGTCGTCAATAATCTTCGTGGTAAACACACCAGTCGAAATGAACAGCTACTTTAACTATGACATGGTTAACCATTTTCAACTATTATGGAGTAGAAGTGTAACGAATTCAATAATCATTATATGGACAGATAAATTGAGAATGTACTCATACAACCCATTTTACGGCAAAATTAAAGATGTAACAGATATACGTGATATAGCTCACGTGCTAGCTAAACAACACGAAGATCTAAATGGACATGAGATACGATTAAGCGTATTTAGGAAAATATATATTTCCGATGAAACTGGACTAGTTTATTGCAATTCAAAACTAGCATCGACTGTAATGCTTTTATTAAATGCTACATGTAAGCCCTTGGCACCGAGAGACGGAAACACAGTGGGAGACTTGTTGCCTAACGGCACAGCAACTGGGGTCACGGCGGATTTAATAGATGGTTATACTGATATGGAATTAAATTCTCGAATATTAAAAAACTCATACTACGGCTATATAGATACGACGTATCCTCTTGTCCAAGATGAATTATGTTTTCTTATAAAAAAATCGATGAGCCAGTCCACTTTCATGACTACTATAAAATTAATTTCAATTGACATGCTATTCGTATTTATTTTTATAGTAATAATTTTTATTGGAGTGAGCCTTGTAATTCGCAAAGTCGAAACGAGAATATGGGAAATCAAGGACAGACGATCACAATCCGAAACAATTTTAGACCTAATAAAATGTTTTATAAGACAAACGGTAGATGTAAAGTATCCTGGGCCACTTTTCAGAGCTATTGTACTATTAATTATGATATATTCTCTTATTGTAGACTGTGCTATTGATGTAAGTTTTTATTAAACTAAATCGTAATATGTTTTTTTTTCTACTTTTTTATATCATATTTTTAACATTTCTCTTTATAATCCATATTGTCCCATGACAAATAACTATTTATATCTTGTGATGCGGAAAATATATGCATTATTTTATATTTCAGGGAATCATAACATCAGCCATAGCATATCCAAGATATAAAGAAGATATAAATACACTAGATGAATTATTAGCAACCAATTTAACTTTAGGAGTTCACAATCGCCATATAAGAATATACAAAAGAAGTATAAGCCCAGAACTTCTTGATAAAATTATGGAAAGAACCGAAGTTATCAACGATAAGAAAATAAAACAGGTAATAGAAGAAAGACAGTACAATTACGCAGTATTACTAAGGAAATCTGATGCTCAATATATAAGTCGCAGGCCGTCGAATATGAAGAATGGGAGACCGATTTATCACACGGTTGGGGATTGTCCTGTACCCTGTTCTGTGGTTTATGGTCTCCGATATGGAAGTCCGTATTTACCAAGACTTAACTATTTGCTAAAACATCTTAATCAAGGGGGAATTCTTCGTCATTGGACTGAATCTGATGAATATACGCTTTTACAAACAAAAAATAAAGTGTCCTATGTGGAAAACAATAAGGAAAGGAAACCATTGGATATGAAAAATGTACGAGAAGTCATGATAGTATGGAGTTTCGGGCTTTTCATAAGTACTACAGTATTTATAATTGAATTAATAACAAATTTTCTTAATAAAATACCTGTTATATAATGTTATGTATATTTTTTTGTTTTTGCCTGCTTAAAATATTTTTCGAGAATATTAATTTAGTAATTACTTAAAACAAAGTTCAATACTATATCGGACGATTCTTTATGCATACCTTGAGTTTCTCTTGAAGACCCTTATTAGCAGCTTTTAAAGACTGAATTTCTGTGGTCAACTTTTTGAGTTCCACCATTTTGTAATTACTTGGTGGTTCTTCAATTTTCTCTGGTTTTATCACAGATCGCAATTGTTTTTCTAATAAATCCTCTTTCTTTTTGCATTCAGTCTTTAGATTTCTAATTGTGCTTTCGTGTCGGGCTTTGAGCGCTCTGACTTCGCCCCGCTCGATGTCGAGCGATTTCTTCAAGTTAGCATTTTCAAGTCTTAATCGTTCGACGAGGCCTTTCAATTTGTTCAGGAAAGCTTCGTCGACCGTTCGCTTGTGATCTTCCATGGCAGCGGCGGATAGCTGGCTGGAGGTCGAAGTGTCAGTGGACGTCATGACGTCACCGACTCGTATAATTCGGGATGTCTCGATCGCCCGCGGTCTTTCGCCTTGTGTTGTTATCGAGTTTTCGTTGTGGAATCTGAAAATTTAATAAAATTAAGTTTAGACTCACTTTTTACTAGCACACTTGCAACTACGCTTGTATACATAAATTAACTTGTCATTAAACTTTAGAATACAATATTTTAACTATTTGTATATCGAAAGTAAAGTCAAAGACGGCATTATATGTTCATTTGGGAAATATAACATTACTAAAATTTATTAAAATATTCTCTAATTTCACACAGCGCCAAAACAATTAATATTGCTAAAATACCTAAAAAAACAGATAAAGATGTTTCGATTCTTACCTACATAAATACCTAGTCCCGCCGATAGAATTTTTTTTTATGCTACGTTATCTACTGGTACACCATGGAAATTTTTAAAGATCTCCTTCTAAGGTAAATATTGTGGTTTCTGATATAAGACAGATATGTATTTATTAAAATATTAATATAATTTCTTTTTTTCTCCATTAATATTTAAGTTTTAACTAAATAAACATACGCACCCTTCCGGAGTTTCCCGCACCCCACAATTACCAGTACAGTTCCCTAATGGATTGTTGACTGTCGTGTATATTTCGATATTTATAATAAATATTGACAATTTATCTATTTAGTTTATTTTTTTTTTACTTACAGTTAATTCAAGAATAATATTCCCATATTTTAACTATTGAATTTCTTTAATTACCATTACAATGTATAACTATATTTTACCTCAAGATATTAAAATTGATATTTTAAATATCTCCCAAATTGGATATGATCCCACAACAATTTCAGTCAAAAAAAAAGTCATTTAAGTCTTATGGAAGACAAAATAGAAAAGAGTAGGTACTAAAAATAATTACACATCGACATATCAGCTTAACTAATTCAAGCGTGCAATACAAGCAATGATCGTTTAGCTTTTTATATAAATAATGATATAAATAATTAGAGTCTTATATATACGATTGAAATTCGCCTAATTTAATTGAAATTTTAGACTAATCTACGCAAATCTCAGCGATATATAAGTAGAATATATATAATTACATAAATAGACGTAGTCTTAATATAGACTAAGTTATACGAATGAGTTAGTCTCGCTTTCATACAGGGGCAAAGGACGCGCGCAATTGTGCCAATTAGTGGAATTGAATCCGACCTGAATCATGCCGGTACAATGGCGACTTGCATCCACTGTACCGTGGCCAAGATAATAACAGCTTATCGGTTCTGCTTACGTATGTTTGTATGTATGAAGGTAAATATTAGTTAGTGACATGTTAGATATGTAGATACTCATGCTAAAATCTTGATTTTGTAATTTTGAAAATGTATATTATCAATTATATTCTATGAGTTTAGTCCTATAACTACGTTTACGTGCTCTTTAAAATGTACAATTCCGTTTTCTTCACTAGTCCTCCCCAAACAGTTCCCATGAAACCTAAATTTCAGCCCACTTTGACATATTTAAATTAGTATTGCAATTGAATTATAAAACAGTTGTGTATCAATGACAATATCATATTAATATATGTAAATAGAGTTAATTACAATTAGTAGAGGCCAGTCGCCGCTCCACTTGGGGAGGCAATACGCGGATGAGACCTGCTATTTAACACTCAATTAATACTGAATTCCGAAAATAGCGAGGAACGCAAAGAATACAGCGTGAAGCTAAAAAAATACAATTACAAATTTAACAGCAAAATTTAAACGTTGCACTTTGGGATTCAGCCGTAGGTCATTTTATTTTTATGTCTATTGTTACATATGCGCTTTAAAATGAAAGTAAAAGTGATAGCGATATAAATTTTACCATATTTCCCAATTACAATTAGCTGATATTGAATAGTTGATCTATGCATTTTTTAAGTCAGTCAGTCGTGAGTTTCAACATTAAATCATGCGTTAAAACATTCGTTGGTTATAGTTTTAGAATTACCAACTGCTAATTACTGGTATAATAGCTGACAATATATCCATGACGGTGATAAAAATCAGAAAGAATGTATCGACATGGCTAATTAGGTAAAAAACGGATTAGAATAGATTTGATTTTATTTAAGACACGCCATCAGTTTTATTATTTTTATATCATTGAAACCGTCCTGAATCATATTCTATGTACTTATTGTTTAGTTTAGTATTTCGTGTATTAAGGTGGCAACATCTATTTAAAATTATTTTTAATCCATTAGAGAAACATTGATTGTATTTCTGATTGCGGAACCTAATGAAATTGTATATAAAAACAATCAACAGTCTGCGATAAATGTTAGAATACATATATAGGTTTTTATCCCGAAATATCCATGACTTTGCCGTGTGAATCATGATGTTATATATGCATGCGCCGTACGAAACGATTATTAAATTTGGCGATGAATGCTTCATAAGATAATCGCTAATAAAAGACGTTAAAAGAACATTCTCCATACAATATATCATCAACTGTTCTCGCGCCTATTTTTAATTTTTCTCTTATTACTTGAATTCCTATTCATTAAGTAGCATACTACTTTAAGTTTTCAACATAGAGTAATATCTATTTTTTCAAACACGTTACCTATTTTTTGGTAAGTAATTTATGTATTAGGTTTATAATTTTATACATTTCAGCGTTGAGTTCCGCCACTCAACATGCAATGCCTCCAGAAGTCGACAGAAAGTTGGAAACGGAGGTTTCTTAATAGGAACTGAGTGTCTTGACACTAGGTTCTCAGATTTCCTCTGCCTACTTTGGTAGTGAAGCTAAAAACAATAATTAGATTCATATTTTACCTATATTACGTATAAATGAACATTAAATTTTTAAATAATATTTTCTCATCTGTTCATAAATTGTCTTGAACAAAGGTATACAAAAATAACTTATATATTCGGTTCTCATCATCGCTAACACTAGACAACTTATTAAGATGCCAGCTGCTGCCATCTCCTGATTATTCATCTATGTCATATCGTTATGTCAATCAAATTTATTTTTACTTTGTAAATTATTACTACTTTACACAAACTTCTACATTTATTATATTAGTAGGATGAACATAATAACATGAACATTTTTGTCTGTTTGTCCGGGCACAAAAGTGTACGGTAAAGTCAGAAATATGTTACCTGAATTAAATGTTACTCTGTGCTATCACTATTGTTTATTGGCAAATGTCCTTTACCTTTTAGTGTTTGTTTTATCTCAATCGTTTTATAAATAAAACAGTAATGTCAATATAAAGTAGTTTGTTGGACTAACTTGTTGAAGAAGAACATGCTCAGCAGGCTTGGGCATCTCGAACGAATGAGTGATGAAAGAATGAAAATTATGATAGAAAAGGGAGTAATTAAGAGAGTTAGGTGGACACCTCGGTTTACCTTAGAAAACACAATATCAAAGTTACTGGAGGTCACGTAAAAAGCATGAGGACCCCCTGGATGACAGTGGAAAAGGCGAAAAATGTACATACGTGGACGTAGCGTTTGGCGCTCCGTTCTTTCTGACTACCTCGCTAGGGATAAAGCGTTAAGCTAAGTTAGGTTTAGTTGTCAATGTTAAGATATTGTTTACGAAACCAATACAGATTAATAATGAAATAATTGTGTAGTTCTTTTAAGGGGGCAAAGCCGCGAGCGCGTCGTAAGAAGCTTTTTTTATTTTGTATCGGTTTTGCAAATTGGAATATAGATGGCGTTGAATGAAGTTAGATCGCGCTAGCGTTACGTTTATAACTAATTTATATTATCCGAAAATTTTGATAAACTCGGTCACTCTGTCTACCCATAGAGTGGGGAACGAAATGTTTTAATTTTTGAGTTTACAGCGTAACTGTTATCGTTATGTTGTAACATATAAAATAATTATATTGTTACCTAATAATGACATTGTAAAGGATTGGTCATCGGTGTCTGTGCATTGCATGGATAATACGTCTAAATGTTAATGGATCGATCATCGAAATTGATTTATTTGGTAATTAATCATTATATTATTAATCTATTTTCTCAATAGCACTTTTTATTTTTATTAGTGAACTAACAAAAATCTCGTTAAATAGACTGTTAAAGATATCCAATTTCAAAGACTAGTCAGTATAGTAATCGTTGTAATTATATTCTTATCTAAATATCAGGACGAGACTAAAAGCTGCAATTAAGAAAAATCGCGAAATATTTAATAACTAATATGAAGTTACTAACCTACTAATGTTCATATTATATTATTTATATTAATAGATTAATACAATTGATAAAAAAAAGTCATTTTAATATTTAGGTGACTACCTATGTATTTGTATACAGTACGGTTTACAATTCATGGTTGCCATGGATTTAGCTGTAGAATATGGCTACATGGATTTGATTTTAGGATTTTTTTCTTCCCGAGCGAATAACGTGCAGAATTTCAGAAAATCTAGCTTCACGACGACCACGACTTGTCGAGCGTAATGTATATATATATTTACATATCGATTAAACCAACCCTAAAGAACGTGCAAGTGTTAACTGCTCTAGGCGACCGATGAAAAACAAACGTAAACAAAACAAAATGATTTGGGGCGTTCGCCTTACTCTTATTTAAGGTTTAGGTCATTACACTCCTGTTAAGAAAAACTATCAAACTAAAACTATAAATAATTTCATCTTTTAAGTTTTTTAATTTCTTTTAATAGGCTTAATAAACTATATACGAAAATGAAAAAAATATGAATATATGTATATAGAATATGTTTAATGTATCAATTCCGATTGTCAATTAAATTTTATTTACACATATACTCTTATAGCAATACTTACTAATATAAAAATGCCAACAAATTTGTTTGTAAAACGAGCTAATCTTAGACCATAAACGTTCGAATGGAAAATATATTTCTGTGTTAGACAGTATGTATTTATTGGGGAAGGCTATTAGAACATGTTAATCTTTTCGATGTACCCCACTGTACCTACGGTCAGAGCTACCTCGGCCGCTAAGAGTATGTCATATCAAAAAGCTATAGGGAGTGTAAACCTGCTAACATCGTATTAAACACAAAATAAAAATAACGTTATCAAATACTAGGAGTATATGTATATTATTAGAAGATTTTCACAATTTCCAAAATTGACTTCTATTCTCTATTATATTAAATAAAATATTTTTTCGGTTTTATATTTTTGTGCATACTTTCAAATGGTACAAAAATCGACGAATAGGTTCATAGCGACAAAATACCGATTTACCAAGTTTTCACTCTGAACCGATGATATACAACTCTTAATTATTTCATTTTGACATTGCTGCCAACGTGCATGTAAAAGCTAAGTGGTTTTTTAATGGAAAATATCAGACAAACGAGCCAACTGGTCATCTGATGGTAAGTGATCTCATGTAGCACCAAGACGCACAGGTGCCTTACCGGTCTTAGAGGTGGAAGTAGTTCTTTTTGAAGGTATCCAAGTCGTAACGATCTTCCTATCGCACAGTTATGGAGTGCCACGTATTCCGATGGTGTGGATAGTATTTAAGTCTTTGAAGTTTTGTGCGGTCAAAAAAGTCGACGGCAGGTCTAACAGTTCCCCAGAATACTCTCCATGATAAATAAATTCGTCATCTAAAATCTAATACGTCAAATCTAAAATACCTGACCTTCATATTGGTCTCATTCCTGAATATCTGGTGGCAGCGCGCCAACCTGACGCGCTCAACTTTCAAGAAAACGAGCTTTTTTCATCGCCTAACTAAATAGCACTCATTGAGCAAGTATTTTATAACGTTATAGTTTGGTTCATATTACTATTAATTAACAGATATTTTAACAATATTATAAATTTAACGACTTGTAATTATTTCGTTCATGATTTTTTTAATATTTACCCATATTTATCTAATCGTCGGGTCTACACTAGGTAAATAAGCTCAAAGAAAACTACAGTACCTATCTGTATTATAAATACACAGTAAATACAAAACCAAAACTACATACAAGTATCGGAACCCACGACCTGCAGCTTAATTTTTAAACCTCTAGCCACAAAATCATCAGGTAAAGTTAAAAGCAAAGTGGAAAGGTAGTTTCTAAAAACATCAACATTGTTCAACTTATCTTATTAATATATCATTAATGATGTAATTAATTTACTTAATATTACAACATAAGCTAGCGACATTATTGGTCTGAATAGGAAAAGTAGCAGATGCGATCGTTTTTACGCTTAGATAATATTATAATTACACATTTTTTTAAATTTACTGAGTATTTTGTTTAGCTTCGCGCATTATGCCGCATATTGCAGGGTAGGTAAAGAGAACTTAGTGACAAGACGTAGGCAGGCGAAGGGAACCTAGTGTTAAGATACTCCGTTTCACATTTTCCGTCGAATTCAGGAGGCATGACGTGTTGCATGGCGGAACTCATCGCAAATTAAATATTTCATATTAATATTTTATTTCCTCGAGTGGGAATCGAACCCACAATTTTTTGCATTCGCAGTCACACGGTTGTGCGTGCCCCTGCGACAAAACTGTTTAAGTTCGTTAATTAGTTACTTAATAGTAAACAGGTTTAAAAATATTTATATAAGAAACATACAAACGCGACAATGAAGTCGTTAAGAAATATATAAATGTCGCTTATGTTTATTTTATAATACGAAAGTACTCATTTGTATTATTATATAGGAAAAGACTATAGTCCTCTCCATAAAGAAAATAAAGTTAATTAAAATATCTACGATAATGCGTGTATTGCATGACTCTATAAAATATATCTTCTAAAATTATTTCAATTTTTTTTGAAAAAGTTTGTATTATTTCAATTTTTTTTAGAATACATATAATAAGACAGATTTCGCGTAATTTTTTGGGCAGAGCAAGTTGTATGGGGGATCTCAACGCCGCAATTTGTCTTAATATCAAAACGTGGAACCCAAAGGGATAAGTAAAATATAAGGAGAAAGGAAAAAAGATTTTATGATTTGAATAATTTCGATTATTTAAATATACAAATCCTTTTTTCTGTTAGATTGAATGTACCCGATACTAGTATTATATTTAAAGCTATTTAAACCTAAATTAACACTGTTGAACGCGACTAAAACAATTAAAGAAAAATATCGCAATTTTACTTTTTAAAGAATGCAATAATACAGTTTCTAGTAATACAGTCTCGAACTAAATAATTAGGGTCTCATGGGCTTGGTTCGATACCGTCACGCAAACGCAACTCCCCTCATGTAGACAATGAACTATTAAATATAGTATTTTATTTGATTTGTTCTAAAATATGGACGAATATTAAATGTACTTACGTAAAATTTATAATTATATATTATTATAATAAGTATGTATGTAATAGTATTAACTATCTGTATCCTGCTATATCTATGTATGATGTCACATTGCTTATTACATTTTGTTTCTTTATGTTATAATTTGATGTGTACCAATAGTAGTAGATGGTACGATAAGTATTTAGCTATACATATATTTTATCACATCCGAATATGTGAACCGATCATATCACCCGAAAAAAAAATATTAACAACAAAGATGTGAGTACTGAAATCGGGTTAAAGCAAATTGCGGTTTTTGTAATTGAAAAGACAAGGAAAGCGAGCTTACGGGTCATTTAAACGCGAGAGCGAACCATAATATCAAAATTATCTGTTTTCGCCTGAATTCCTAAGCGCGACGTTGAATTCTGCCAGTCAACACGCAATGCCTCCAGAGTTCGGTACAAAGTGAGGAACGGAGTGTCTTAACACTAGGTTCCCCTGCCTACCCTGCTGTGTGCGGGATACAGCGTGAAGCTGATTTTTTTTTTGTCTAAATTCAAAACATTGCATATTGAGTGACGGACGCCTTACTTTTTGTATTACCAAAGAAAATAAATAAAATAATATTATCTAAAATGAGACTTAAACTTACAACCACCCGTTAAACATAATACATTATGTGATAAAAACTAAAAACACACTCCACAAAGCTATCAACTTTTTATGATTTTGAGATGGGAATAATTTTTACAATAATTTTTAGTAATTAGTTTTTTTTATAACGTCAAACCATCATTAAACATTTTTAATAATATACAGTACACATCTTATGTGGCATCCGCAAAAAATCTACCTTTTCGTTTAAATAATTAACAAAGAATATTTTACTTATAACTTTTATAACATAGTCTAACGAATTTAAATATTTTTTTCTTTTTTAATTACGTAAATATGGAATACAGTGTGTGTTAAGTCTAAAGGAATCAAAAGCAAAAAAAAATTATGTTTAAAGTATCACAAAGGTACTAAACAAAGTGTATCTCTCTTCCTTTTCTTTGTTGACGGAGAGAAACAAAAAAAGAGACATCTCTGCATTTTATTGTTGAGCTATATTAAATCTGACATTGTAATATATATTTTTAGCTTCACGCTTTATCCCTAGCGGGGTAGTCAGAGAGAACGGAGCGCCAAACGCTACGGAGGACGGAGCTAGAAATATATATTTTTATGTTGTTAATAAATAAAATAACTCAAAGTTATTATATAATGTACCTACCGGTAGACATTTGAAATAGATGTATGATAGGTATATTTTATGTCTCATTTATACGTAGAACTATAATCTCATCAATAAAACTTCTATTTCAACAAATTGATTAATGAATGTCTCTTTGTAGTAACTACTCACAAGAATGCGTCTGACGATAAAATTTAAAATGTGTTCTAAATTCAATTTTGACCACGCCACTTGTGTAAACAAAGTTAGATTTGTTGTGTTGGCAGCAGTTGTAAGTGGCTGAAATAAATTTCGAAATTTTTATCTTTGTGCGTTCATTAAACTCGCCTTATTACGTTTATATTCACTTTCACGTTTTGCACGAAAAATAGTTATCATGGTGATTAAGAGATACAGTTAAATGATAAAGTTTATTAAGCATAAATTCATTTAAAATTTAGTATGATTAAAAACAATAAGGGTAAATTTGATATAAAAAATAAAAATAGATAGTTCCAGTCCAAATACAGCTGATTTTATATGAAATTTTACATATCGATCTCTTAAAAATATTTGTACTCTTAATATATGAAAGTAAAATTATCTTATCAACACTTTAAAAAAATCGCAACATGCTATATTATTGAGATAAATAATAACCTTGCTAAGAAGAATCCTTTGTAAATCCTCTACAAATCGTATAACAACTTCACTTATGCTTCCAAAACACAAATATAATTTCGTTATACTGTTTCCCGAACATAAAATGTCGTTTTGTAAACAATTCACACGCGTTAAAACTATAAATAATATATAAATAAATATTAAAATGTTTGGCGGGAAACAGGCGGACCGCGCGGAGTGGACGTCGAGACTGAGTTTCAGTGGGCGGATCACCGCCCAGTCCCCAACTAAATATATACTCACGTCATACAATAATGAAATATTTAATATGTCCTAATTCTTCACAATTACATAGTATTTAATTTAATTAATAATTCAATTGATAATTATTACTTGTTATTTTCGTTATTAGATCTATGATAGTTAGATGAAAACAATAGGTAATAATAGGTAAAGGCGAATTACTAAATTGCAGTACAGCTTATAAAAAGCATTGATTAAAAGATGGTGGCTAACATGATACTTAAGAAAATAATTATTTAATTCACATTATTATGTTTTCTCATATTTGTATCTTTTAATTTAGACTAAGTTGGTGTTTTACAAACGATATTTCTCACGCGATTCTAAACAAAATATAAAAGAAAACGTTAATACAGTAGAAACTCGATTAACTGCATTAATTGATATAGTAAGGCATACGGATAAACGCATATCTCGATAATCAAATGTGTGATCAAAATTGTATTGTACATAATATTATACAGTGCCTATTAAAACTAAACTATTAAAAAGAATCTCTGTTTATACACATTTTTTACCGGAATATCCGGATAATCGCCAATCCGTATAACTGAGGGTCAGATATTCGATTTTTACTGTATTCTTATTTATTCTTTAAATTAATAATAATATGAAGGAAAATATTAAATATGGCTGGTAAAAAAAAACAAAAAATACAGAAACATTAGTTTTAGCTAGCCGATGAGCGAATAAAGCTATTGACCTAAAAATAGCGCACACGGACGCTGGAAAGAATTGTTTACTATACAAAAATCTTTCACGCCTGTGTTAGTTCTGCTTCAGTATTAGAATAGGTATGTTTAGAGATGCAACTTCGTGTTATATCGATGAATTATAGATTTTTTTTTTAGCTTCACGCACTCTCTCTATCTCTCTATCTTATCCCACATATAGCAGAGTAAGCACCAGACACTTAATGTCAAAACAAAACGATCTCTTTAAATATAATTATCGAGTGGGTGAGAAGCATGAAATGTTTTTGTCCCATCCGGATATAAGAAATAACTTCACGCGAGAGGACTTTGTGTGGCGGATCTCAACGCCGCGCTTTGACTCGACACCGAAATCATATAGAAACATTTTAATAAAATTTTCACAGGCCATGGGAAACTGGGATTGACAACGATCAGGCAATCTGGCAAAGCACTAATACATTGAAACTGGCTAATCATTCAATATCCTCTGTCTAAATACGTATTCGTATATGTACAAGTCAGTTCAAAAACCTTTTAGTTAAAATTTCTTTGCTAATATTGATTACTTTAAAATGACCCTATTGTTAATATCACCATTTTACAAACAGATTTAAACATTTTCTACCAATGACAATTTTACTTTCTGTCTAAACAAATAAATGTATGATATTTATCATATTAAGATGAGTAATTTGAGATCTTATAGTGAATTGGAGAGTTAATTAAATGTAGAGAGCTGAGAGGCCCCTGAAGCCTACACTTGGATCGCAAGTCCTGAACTCTGAATTTTTCTCTATTTTGCTATATTATTAGTTACATAATTTATAATAAATTTATCAATATATTTATACTCATAATAACATTTTTATATATAAAATATACAATGCATTAAAAATAATCGATTTTTATGAAGCCATGCTCTCAATTAAACACAGTATGTTTAATTTATTTTGAAAAATCCAAACAAGTCTTTCGTAATATATTTCTTACACAGAAGTGAAATCCATGTATCAATACGTTCCACGCTTAAATTTAAGTTGATATCCTATTTTACAAGCAGTCACTTCCGTTCTAAGAAAGTTCTTATACGTTTTGTTTTAAATAAATAAAACGTATAACATTGTCATTCTAAATTTTCAGTGTCATATCTGAATTTTCTTTAAAAATTATATATACCATAATAATATACCATAATAATAATAGAATAAATAAAATCTCAATCAGTTTCACGCTATATACCGCATATAGCAAGATAGACACACGGAACCACACACACACACACACACACACACACACACACACACACTCACGCACGAACACGTGGGTGTGCCTTGTGCCTCTGCGCCACGACGGCCATATTATCTAACTGTCTTGGTCACGTCTGAATCTTTATAAAGAGAGAGCCAATTCTAGAATAGTAAGGCCAGACCTTCGTTATTTTATAAAGCCTTAAAGTTTCTGTGTGCATACACCGAACGCTGGTAAATACTATAAGATGCAAAAAATAGTACCTAACTTTCGTTAAATTATGAAGCTTAATTTTTTATATATATTTTTTGCAATAATATTAGAAATGACGTGGTAGATAGACACTTAGCATGATTTTATGGTCCTCCCAGACACCCCCAAATCCTATAAGCTAAAAGCGCCTACTAACATATTAGGAGCAAATAATATTATATACACATTAGTTAATTAAAAAATTATTGTTCTTTATATAAATGATTATTGTCTTATGTCTTGCGACGCGATATTCAGCCATCGCTTCTTTGAGCGTTAGGGCTTTAGGTCTCACTTCAGGCATAGACAGTTGCCGGTGCGCAACGTGGCCGTTTCATCTCAGGCGACGCTCTTAGTACTTATCCGCTACGTCACAAGCTCTATGACTACCTCGAAAGAATATGTTTACCTCGAAAGAGTATGTGTAAGTCTGTGGTTAGACCATATTACGTTTTTAAAAAAAGAAAATATCAGTTATTGTAAAAATCATAATTTAAAAACCTATATTTGGCCCAGTATCCCAGTATCTTTCGATCCGATCACGATTTGAGCCCCCTAAGCTCTAGCTCTTTATAGTTTTGTAGAAATTCCTTCATTTTGTACAACTAAAAGGAATCCATTGAATGCGCCAATGACAAACTTTAAAACCAATTGCTCATGTGAACTATCTATATATTATGAATAACTGGATAGAAAATATGTTTCGTCTGGCGTTAAATCAATCTAATTTTCGTTTTATGGAAAAGACTAGGCAAACAACGAGTCACCACTCTGGTGTTACACTACCCTGTGTAGCACCAGAGGAGCTACAGATACGTTGCCGGCTTTAAGGTGAAGATATACGCGTTTATCAAGGTACCCATATTGTATTGACCTTCCACAATTGTGAGGTACATGGTAAGAATAAGGATTTCCAGATGAGCACGGCATATACTGAGCACGGCTTTAAAAGGAGGGTTTTCGAAAAATTGTGTCACGATAAATAGCGTTTAATCAGCCGAATAGCATTTTGTCGGAACTTAACGTTAGGTATTATCTCTGGCAATTCGAGATAGCCAGCGTAATTATTCAAAACCGATGTTCCGCGTGTGTAGCTCTCAATCGCCTCAAATATTTTACCAATATGCTTGGACCTTGCTCTAGAAATTAGTTAGACCCATGCATCGGGTCAGATATAATTGAAAATTGTCTTTACCTGTATGTAAAAACCCTTGTCACGCTTCCTATCAGCGTCTCTCAGTTTTACGCTGTATCTCGCATGTAGCAGGTTTGCAGAGGGAGCCTAGTATTAAGACACTCCACTCCGCACGTTCCGCTGACCTCTGGAGGAACTGCCCGTTGAGTGGCAGATTTCAACGCCGAATTATACTTATTTTCACTAATTCTTATAGGCTCTAACGAAATATTGTAACATATCGATATCTTTCCATTTTTTTTTTGCATTCTGATTGATATTTTCTTGTAGACATTTCTTTGGAGTGGAGTCTAATTTATTTCTTTATTTTCACACTGAGACATTATTGTATTTTATATTCTAACCGAGAATTTATAGTATATTTTTCCCAATTTTGTGCGAGGAAATCCGATTAGAATTGACATGGGCCAGTGTGATGTATTAATGGATCTCTAGCTAGCTATTCAAATCTGGATAATACCAAAAACCAGCATCTCTAGGTACGTGAATACAATGAAGTAAATATAATTATATATTATTGCTGTAGAAAATACGTTTCATGTTATTAGATTTAAAAAGCTCTTTCCTTTTTTTGATTTCTTATCACAACTGAAAAATTGAAATAAGTAAATGTATAATAATAACATTATTTATAAAAATATCGATCACGTTTACTAAATTAACTAAAATAAATACAACAATGTCATAATTTTAGATGTTAAAAAACAAGCGTTCTAGACGTATTTATATTTGAGCAGATAAGAAATTGAAATCTCTCTTATCAATACTAAATTCTCCCCTATCTTCTAATACCAAAGAAACAAAACCGGAGTATGTTTTCTACTTTAAAGAATGAATCATCCAAAATTCCTATTTAGTATTTAGTACCTATTTTATCAGTGAATCAATTCTACCAACATAAAAAATGTAATAACGTTTCGTTTGAACTTAGTATTTTATACATCAAATAGAATAAATTTGCGACATTTATTGTAATAATATTTAATAAAAATATTTAAATAATTTTTTAAGACTATTTTTTTTAATATTTTATTCTATTTTGAAAGAATTGTGATTACAATGTTATTTTTACATCATGTTTAAACATAATTTATTATTTCACTAATTAAAGTATCTGCGTACAATGAAGTTTATGTATTTCTGTTCTGTACATTGCCAAATATTTGACAGATGATAAAATATCTGATGTGATGTCTTCAGTTTTGTCCGTCCGTGATTAGCCACTCCTATCTCGGTAATACTTAATTAGTTTTAATTTACGCAAATCTGGTTCAAGAAATGTAGTGCTGTGATCTCAAAAACTATTTTTTCAAAGTTTTATGGCTTAAGTACTCGAACAAAAGTAAATAAGTCACAATGACGGGACGCTCAGGCCGTGGTGTGTTTGGGAAGTTGTTCTCAAAAAAGCAATATCATAAAGATGAAAGAGCAACGGAGATTGGTATGCCTACAAATGTTAAGCAACATATACACGTTAGTAAAAACTCCGAAACAGGAATGCTAGAGGGATTACCTTCTTCATGGCTGCGACAGCTGAATGCGCAAATATCACCTTCCGAGCAGCAGGAAAATCCAAATGCTGCTATTCAAGCTGTTGCGTTTCACAATTTTCATGTTTTGAAAAAAGAGCAGGCAGAGAACGAACCATGCAAACCCATAGTAACAGAGGAAGCCATTTCAAAAGAGGAATTGGAAATGAAGAAGTTCTTGGCAAAGAAAAATGCTCACCAAAGTCAAGATTCGGATATCTCACTGGGTCAGAGTAGTGAAGAAGATGTTGTTCCTACAGATAAATTTACTCAGAGACAAACTATGCCTGTATCACCTATTAAAAATAGTCTTAAAAAGAAAGATGCCATGTTGGACTTGACAGCAATAGTCGAAGACTTGTCAGGTCTTGTAACTGAGCCAGAGGAGAGCCCTATTTTGAGGAAGAAAGAACTTATGAATGCTACTTTAAGTGATGAAGAAATTTATGAGGAATTGAAAAGAATATGTAATAAAGATGATCCATATGTTCGTTTTGAGAGGATTAAACAGCTTGGTGCTGGAGCTTCAGGTAATATTTATTTTTCATTAAAAAGTACACTTATATATTTTTAAAAAACAAGACTTTGCAACTTCTCTTATTTTAATATTAATGATTTATTATGTGCCGTGTGATCCCGGCCTAGAATAGGATCATCCTGGTACTGGTGGTGTCGTA
>DWAE01000223.1:0-18621 GCA_018237945.1 Heliconius sapho
CTCTGCCTACCCTGCTGTGTGCGGGATATAGCGTGAAGCTAATTTATTTATTTTAATTTTATTTATATGGTTTTATGCATTTAGCTATCTATACTAAAGCTCTTATTTATAAACCCTTAATTATATTTCAGGTGCTGTTTACATTTATAGATTATATATTAAAACGGCATCTCAAGACCAATCTCCAAATACAGGCCTGAGTTCCTTTAAAACTCGTGTTCCAAAAAAATAATAGAATAAAACCACTAATTAATATTTTGTCAACGGTTTTTGAAAACTATGAACGACAAAAAAAGGAAATACTTATAGGGGTTCACAACACCTCTTAAGTTCTTACTTTTTGTGACTACAAAAAAGAAAACACACGGAAACTATCGATATATAACAATTAGAACATTATAACGAACATGTTCACGCTTTTTCCCGCATAGAGCAAGGTATAGGCAGAGGAATTCTCATGTAAAGACTTCCATTTGCTATTTTCCATCTAAAATAGATGGAATCCAGGCTTTGTGTGTTAAGTGGAGGAACTAAACGCCGCATTGAAAGAGACGCTAGATCATAATTCCTAGTCTTGATAGTCAAGGGTCAGGGAGTACCTACAGAGCATGTAGTGAAGTAATGTTTACGACTGAGTTTTACTTAGCTCTAGTACGGATATAATGGCGGTCGGGGTGCCAGCTCATGACGCGGAACGCCCTTGCGAAAGTTCCCATGGGAGCGAGTGCCTTTGTTACACCATCATGAATTATTTATAATAACAAAGTTACATTTGTTAAATTAAATTCGATAGAATTTTGATACTTAAATTTTTAAAAGTTATGCTATAATACAAAAAAATAAAACAAATTAAGGTTCCTTTCCAACTTCGAAACTCAGAGGAAACTACATCGATATTTTTGATTTTGGTACGCTCTTACAGTTGGCTCCAATATTTGGTCAAAGCGCAGGGACACAAGCGTGCGACTGTAAAAAGCTTGTGGGTTCAATCTCTAATCTAACTCGAGAAAAATAAATATTTAATATTTTTATTTTCAGCGCTGAGCTAACAAGGCAAAGCACAGCGTTAAATACAGCCACTCACCACGCAACGTGTCCAGTCTTAATACGAATGTAATGTCTTAACACTAGGCCGCCAACTTTCCTCTGCCTACCTTGTTATGAGCGAGATACAGTGTGTAGCTACAAAAAAAGAATTTACATAATTGCTTATAAAAGTAAATATGTCATTTTTATCCGTTATTATTAATCACAACCATTACCCATATGGTCACAACCATTACCCATGGTCCACAGCCATTATTTTTTTGCAAAAATTTCATTGCTTTTAGTCCAGTTTTTTTAATTATGTATATACGTAATCTGACTAAAAAAAGGAACAGAAAAAACATTGAAATCAATAAAAATATACAATTGATATAATTAAAAATATTACGTAACAAAAAAAGAAAGCATAATAGTATTAAAATGTCTTTTGAAATGTAACCAATTTGGTGGTTACCTAAAGATTTATAGCTGAATTATTGTTATTTAATTAATATGAGAATATAATACTCTAAATTTAAGTATGAATAATGAAATGAAAAATGAAACAGTCGTTTGCTACTCGGTTTTATCTAAGAGGCAGAGTTTACAAGAAGTGGCGGTGGACATCGAGAGAACAAGAAATAGTGGTCCACTCAAGTGAAGCTGCGAACGCTACACTGAGAAATAAAATCCACAAACATTTTAAATAAGACACTCCAAGTTTCACAGTCAAACAAAATAAGTAAAACAATCAAAAAATCCCATGAAACTACATAATACTAGAGCATTAGAAATTCACATGAAACATAATAATAATACATTCTATACACAATTAGTAAGGAATAATAAAATTGTATAAAAATTAAAATAGCATTAGCCCAAACCAAAACAAACGGTTGGCGACATTGACATTGAGGTGTTACGGCGCGCCGGTGGGTTTCGTAATTACAACGCCGCCGGACCCTGACGTTACGATTACTTGCTTTATTACCCAAAAAAATTGTAAATTTTTTTAGAATACGATAAAAATAAAGTCTTAAAAGGCTGTTTGTTTAATGATACAAAAATAGTAGTAGGTATATTATGAATCTGTTACTTTTTATCCCATATATAGAAGGCAGAGAAAATCCAGTTGTAAGACATTCCATTCTCCGATTTCTGTTCATTTGGAGAAATTTTATTCTAGGTGGTCAAATTTAACGCCTACTTTTGTCTTGCGAGAGTGTGGAAATTAAAAAACTTGCGACCTACACGTAGGTATATAGTCAGACACTGTTCTATGCGCCACAATAACGTACAATACATTTCTTAACCTTCCTTCATTTATTATACTTTTTAGACGACGTATAAAATTTTATACGACGTATAAAAACACGCGCGATAATCAAATTTTTATTTTAGCGATCGAGGTTCAAATTTTTATACGTTATTCTAAAATGTATAATAAATGACATAAGGTTCAAAAAGTTCAATAAGGGTCAAAAATTATTTATTATACTTTATTTAGTAACTAAGGCAACTAAGAATCCTGATCGCTGTAAAATTTTAATAGGAATTCGCCGCACCCATGTCCTCTACAATTATAATAACATTATAAAAGAGCGAAGTAATAACTAGAAGTTCGTTACGTTGAACATTTTCAAGTTAATAATTTCAAGTTGCAAGTTAACTTAAACGCATCGCGATTATGTATTTAAGGAAAAGTAGTAAATAACTTAGGTATACATGTTCAAATTTGCACCCACTTAAAAAGAGTGCAAATATTTTGCTGAATAAACGCAGTTATGTCTCACCACCGTGAAAAGCGTCAATTAAAAATCTTACAATCGCGAAAAATCGTTACAAGTTATTAAATAACGAATGTACGCAAGGAAATCACTCGAACATAACGGTTTTAGTTCCATGAACGCATAGTAAAGCCGACAGAAGGCTTATCTCGGAGACAAGACGACGCGCGACGCTCCATTGCCTAGTTCACCAGTAAGATCTCTGTATGAAAGTAACTCAATTTGATTTAAAACTAAATTAATTTCAAGCTAGTTAGTTAAGAGGCTCACGTGGATCAATAAGATATTGCGGTTATTGAGAATGTACTTCGGCGTCTTTCAAGTGTTCCTCAGAGACAGTTATTTTGACAGATCTTATAATATGTAACGGAACCGACGAGAGAGATTTCTGGGTGTCTCAATTTATGTGACTATATAATTAGGTTTTCAAATAGCTTTGATAGCTGATTCAGAAAAAAATTAATATACGCTTCTAAAGGCTACGCTAATAAATTTATTTTTCAAGCGTGTTTGCTTAATCCTATTGTTAAAAATTAAACTTATTTCTTCTGCGTTACGCAAGAAAAGTCAAGTCGGGCACCATCCGGCGCGACGGTCAGTGGATTACAGGCGCTTGTAACAGTGACGTAACGGTCAGCACAGACCTGAGCGACGCTGATACCAAATTTGAACTTCAAATTTTACGGAAGACCAATCACGATAATTGGTAAATGGCAAATGAATCTTTCATTTACTTGGTATTGGTCTAAAATTGTACAAAAAATTGAATACCAGTTTAAGTACTGCGGTTCATTGCACCTGAGAAGGGTGCCTATTTGTCGTTTAGTCTCTTTTATAATTCCCATAAGAAGTTAATTGTAACATTACACATTTCACATCAAGGATCGAGAATATCGATTTAAAACAAAACAGTGTGTTTCAACGCGCCATTTTTCCATTACAATATACGATGTATCGCAAGATATGACACACACGTTTATTTAAAAGGCTACGCTAAAAACATTTTTAAAGTAAACTCAAGGTTAATTACAGCATCAACACAGTGACAACCCCTGTTACGTAACATACTTCCCGCGCACTCCGATACAGCCGTTAACGACCGTTCGGTGTGTTTGCTTGACATTGACATTATAATGAATGGCCACTGAGCGGCTGACTCATTCTACCTAAGATAAACTTAGTTTAAAGAGAGAAATTGCAAATACATCTAACAACTTTCACTGATATATTTTTTATGGTTTTGTTAACATTTTCTACTACTAACATATTATGTATAGGTTCTTTACGTGTGAGCCGGTTTATTGATTTCTTCAGTCACGCCAGGTCATTAGGAATTGCAGTCGTAACGCTTGGCGCACTTCCAATGTATCCTTGTTGGCTGACCTTCCGCATTCGAGTCCTGAGCCAATTTTACAAAGCCTTAACATCAAATTGGAGTCATAAAACCTGGCAACTACATGTTTGGTTTACGCTTTATAGTTATCCTTTAATGGAAGTACCTACATATATTTAAAAATATTAAATATATTTCATATGAAATGCAAACAAAAATTTTATTAACCCACACTATTTTCGACTTACGGGCTGCCTCAAAGCCCGTGTGTGATATTTAGCGAAACTCAACGTTGTTTCACGAGATATTATTTGGTAGCATTACTCTTAAAAACTAAACAAATAAAACCTAAACATGGAGAATAATGAAAAAGCCTTTCTATTGAATGAAATATTTACTAACTATTTTTAGCATTTTTAACATTTTTCATACTTAGGAATGGAAAATTCTTATTTAGAAAACGTAAAAAGTTTGAATGTAGCGGGACGGGACTCAAACGCGCCTCTTTGAGGCGCTGGTTCGAGTCGTAAACAGTTATTAAATAAGTATTTACTAATTCTTTACGATATAATGTAATATATTACTCGCATCGATCGCAATATTTCATATGAGTTAGCTAGATAAACAGTATCACGTTTCGTGTCTAGTAAACGTGTCGAATGAGTAGTTAAAGTATACGTTTTTAAAACGACTCAGTTTCAATGTGTGGACCACATATCATACTGATCTATGGGCAATTCATGTGTCCACTTGGATGTGGTCTATCTCAAAAAAATAGATCTATTGGTCGTATTTTAGTGTCAATTATGAAAAACATTAACCTACAGCATTTCTTCGCACCCGAGACCACGTTTTTGCGGTCGCGGCTGGTTAGCGCTTCGTGCTGCGATGGCTACGAGCTCCTCGTGACGTGCAAACCGCAGCTTGGTCAGATCTATTTAAGATATTACACTTTATATTGCTTGCTACTTTTTCTTGTTTAGTTTCATACATGAATTCTTTAGCTAGATAAACTAAGAAAACGAACGTTAATGGCCAGCCTAGGTCTCCTATTTTCCATTCAATAACTCACAATTACATACTATTTTGCAATATTTACTTTTATTGACCACTTATATATTCAGTTTAGGGTGATACAGCCTTAACTAAACCAACAATGAACATTAACAATTTCAACTTGGATATTTCTTAATAAAAACAAAACCTTTTCAATGTGTAAGTATCATGCATGAACAAACATAGACGCTTGCGCATATCACATATCAAAGTGTCCGCCTACCTCGCAGCCCTGCAAGGCCGCGGGCCTACGCCCCGGTTAGAAAGGAAGCTATTGTAATGCTCTGAATCACGAGCATCGACGCCAGTGGGACTGCGCGGGAGCGAGTACAACGACACACGATGTTCTGGCAAAAATATTTCATCTCCTCGAGTGGGGATCGAACCCACAACCAGTCGATTCTACAGTCGCACTTCGTGCCGCTGCGCTACGACTGGCCTAAGTAAAATATAGCATTGAATAAACTAAAATGCAAATTGTATTTGTGGTGGAAAGCAATAAAAAGATGTGTTATATTTTTTCTTTCTGTACATAACGTATAAATAATAAAGAAATTAATGATTATTTAATTTATAAGCATTTCTTGAAAGTGTGTTTCAGTAATGGTTTACCACAAGACGCTTCTTTTTCTGGGTGGTAAAATAAAGTAAAGTACCTCTAAAATATTATTGCATTTGCGACGTATTGTTATCTCTAACTCTTTACAATATAATGTTACAAATTATTCATTCCCATGTGTTTTTATGTATCAAATAAAAACAGGCAAGCGCTGTAATATCCAATGATAGGAGTCATTTCTGTTATTACCTATTACATATCATATTTGCAACTTTAATACTCGTCTAGAAACTTCGTACTAATTTCATATTAAATGCCAAATAAAACTGGTGAATACTGAATTGATTATGTTTCATTTTAGCGGTCTATTAAAAAACATATATATCTACTACACAACTTTAGTACGCAATTAGAATTTAAATAACAAAAATGGTCTAAAATGGTCTAAAACAAGTTCTGCCTTGTTCGATAAATGACCACGTGGGAGTTATATTTATATAGTGAGCATTATATGAATTCTAGAATAAAATTGTGTATATATTATATCATTAAGTTATACTGAATAATAAATAATGATAGAAAATTATTATTTAATATATAATATGTGGGTGTCCAAGTACAAATAAAATGCGTTACTAATAAAGATCTTTTTAAATGTAAATATGATTTTTAATAAAAGTTTATTGCATAATTATATGTCATATATTAAGTGACGTGATGTGTGCGAACTCTGTCCTTGCATTTTATTATCTACACAATTCACTTGTCATGCCAGTAATCAAATTTAATATCCTATTAAAAACTCTTTTCAAATTTCTAATTTATATACAATTCTTTATTTTTAGCTAATATTCAGTCGTATTACTTTTAAAGAATGTTGCCTAACTTACGATATATTTAAAGACTATTTCCTTAGTTTTCAAATAAAGATGTTAGGTGTCTAGCGATCATAATGTCTAGATAATAAAAAATAAAGGAAAATAAACGAGTGTATCCATCGCGCGTCGATCTGTCAACGGCTGTTAACTGTCAACGCGGTAGAATTAATTTCATTTCGTCGAGGAAGTGTAGCGTTAAGTTTCGTCGCTCAACACACAATAACTCGAATTCAAAAAAGGGGAAGAGAAGAATGTCTCAGCACTAGGTACTCTCTTCGTATCCTTGTATATGGGAGACAAAGCTTAAGCTGAAAATATTTCATGAGAAAGGCGCAACCTTAAAATCCCCATAACCTACCACCCTAAATAAAAAATGTATTTCTTTGATAAAATACACATGATTTAGAAGCTGCCGTCGTCTTATCTCCAATATCCATGACGTAGGCGATAAGACAAAATCAATCCAAATCTCTACGAGATAATGGTATACAAATAAATATGTTAGAAAACTCTAGACTGTTTCTAAACGCTCTTGAATACTGTTAACTTTGCAGATTATCGTTTTCGAAATCATAGGTGCGAAAGTTGTCCGTCCATATTTATTAATAAAAGAATAATAATTTAATAAACTTGCAAATTTAAAAAATACGTGACAGTACATATTTTAAACATCATAAAAATTTGCATGCATGAATATGAATTAGAGATTAGGTACTCACTAAACACAAAACGTGTTCTAATAGTTTTAAAGTTCAAATTCATATTAAATTGTTAATCAATTATCTTATGTCAACTTTACAACTTTCCCTCATATCGGACAAAGAGAATATCTTCAAGATGCACTGTTCTCCATTTGCCGCTCGAAGTCTAGATAACGCTAAATTTAGCCTTACCATACCGTAAAAATCAAAACAATCGTTTTAAACGGAATTCGTTAACGGCTTGGTAAAGTTCGAACGGGTTGTCTGTCGTACCCACAGCCCACAACCAATCATTTACAGCTAGACCCTGTTCCAATGCGCCACGATGACTATACTTGTCGTTACACTAATAAAGTTAACTGCATGTGACATAATATTATATCAACCTATACAACAGATCACTATTCAGTTATCAAACTTTAAGTTGATGTTTTACATAATATGACATTACTTTGGCATTCCCACATTTTCGATGAACACGTTCACGTTTAAGAAATACTTATATTAAAGATAAAGATAAACATAATGTACGTGGCGAGCGAACGCGGCCATAATCGTATGCGTTTAGTTACGTAACTGACAATTTCCTCAAATCATCTATTAGAACAGGTTGCCTTTTAACGTTACGAGAACCCGGAGGCAGCACGACACATCCCCGCTAGTTAAGATAAGTGTACAACATTATTACAAAATGTTAATTTAATAACGTAGAACTGATTAATGATATTATTTCATTTATTGTACTGAGCGCAATAACATCGATAATTCACATTGGAAAATATCATTTGTCGGACCAAATTATAGACTTGGGTCTTGGAGAACAAGAAAGTTGACCATTAAGATCGGTTCGGTATTTAGAGATCCTTCGTTAGCGAGTAATAATTTTCTTTTTTTCTTGGGATTAAATATCGACTTTTTTATTTTACTTTATTAAATAATAGATTTAATTTAATAACACACGTTTTAGAGCTAGAATTGACTTTGTAGCTTTTTGAATTCCCTTGTATAAAATCCCGATTTTTTTATATATTATGTTAATCACGGAGCAAAAGTCACTCACATCGACCACTAGCGACACGGAAGTACAAATGTACAAGGTAAATTTTAAATTCGTGTCTTGTGGTTATGATCTCATATAGAATTAAAAATTAAAATCAGCTTATGAATGAATTAATTAATTAATAATTAAAATTCTCTGACGTCTTCGCTTCGTTTGCACGAGTCAACGTGGAAATACCTAATAATGTACAGCTACACCTAGTTGCCCTTACAGATGTTATATGATAATTTGGTTATATTGAGAGAAGGAACTCGGAAAGTAGAAACGAGGGTTAAAGCATATTTTTAAGGAGACTCAAACTACACTCGAATCACAAGTTCCAGGACTTGCTCTGAACTCCTCACCCTGCAACGTGGTGGGACCAGCACAGTGAATCCACAGAATAACAAAAAGGTTTTTCTATTCTTTCTTTACCTACTACTTTTGTACATTTGTACATTTATATTTTTTATTGTATTTTTATATCTATTCTTGGGTGTACAATTAATTAAAGAGTTAATTATTATTATTATTACTTTTTCGTCACGGCAGTCAAAACAACAACTCATTAAGTGACACGTCACTCTCTCTTACTAATATTATAATGTAAAAAAAATACATTTGATAATTATAATTGAAAAAAAAAACCCTTTTAATTATTAAATTTATTTATTATTTCTAATTCACATATTTCGGTCAATCCACTGAACCGGATCCGAGATCGTTATATAATAACGCGGTACACAACAACACAATAATGAGATTTTTATATAAATTGATGAGCCACGCGCAGCCAAATTATAATGACTTATGATCGGAATGATAACAGTGACATTTTTAAGAGTATTGCGCGCCTTTTGGTTGTCGTTTAGAAAGCGCTTGCTCTATACGTTAATGATTTACTTTTACATTATTGCTTAAATTGGACGCTTTGTTGCTGGCGGTGGATATACGAGTATGTATAGAAAGTATGAAGTAATGAGACATAATTTGAAATCAACGAAATCACTTGTCTGCTTCGATAGTTCTCACATTCGGTTCTATTAAAATCTACTACTCGTGCATAACACAAATTATCTTTAAGACATAATACCTTTTGAAGTAATAGCATCCCGGAACTTGGAATAATAGCAGAGAGCAATCAATCGATATATCACCCCATTTTTCACACTTATTTAGACATTTTCCGTCCTAATAAGGACGCGTCAAATAATGGCTGTGATTCACCAATACCATAAATAGAAATATTTCTCTGGAAGAGCTATGAACCAAAAACCATTGTGCTTAGCGAGTTATGAAACTACTCTAGCTCTACCTACCTCCATGGCGTGTAATGCGTATATATGATGAGATCTTATCATTACGAATGTTACAATACACCAACAAAGATGATGATGATTTTCGCATGATCCTAGCTTACACGGATAAGGTAGTTTTTTATCAGATCAATACTGTATAACAATTATTTTAAATATGTTGCATTTTAATAGTAACACTTATTTATTATGACAATAAAATTTAAGATTTATTTTAATTTTTGAATTTGGGCATAGCATAAGTAATGTAAGTTTTCTTGAACTTTTGAACCTGGATGAGAGAACCTGGATTTGAAAATTTGAACCTGGATAAGAGCCTATGAAGTATGTAAGTATGTAAATGCGAAATTTACTAAACACAATAGCAATATAAATATTGTCAGTCCGGCACATTCAAATCAGTTGCGAAAAGTTTTTTATCCATAATGTATAATTAAATTAATTATCTTGAAGGCATTGTACTGTACTAACAAATTTGTGATTTCCCGTCGTTGGCGAATCTTATCGAAGCAAAGGTCGTTCAATAAGTGATAAAAACAAGAATAGACTAACACATACAAAACTATTACGTGTACGTATCAAAGATAAGAAAAATGTATTGATAGAATAATATACTTACGGAATGATTTTAATATGTTAATTTATAAAATATTTCATAAGCATTAGTTAGCTGAGTTTTGAATCTACACCAGTGCGAAGAAATGAAAATATAAAATTTTTCATTTCCTCGAACCCACAACCTGTAGCGTTTACAGCCATACGTTTGTGCCACTGCACCACGACTTAACATAACAAGTATTCACATAAAACACGTATAGATAAATTAATTGGCAAAGGTGTAGTGTCGCGTGCCGCGGCCGGTCTAAGAATGTTGCATGCACCCGGCATGCCGCCACGCGGTACAGACGAGCCGATAATGTGCTTACTTTATTACACATTATTATAAAAATATATTGGACACCTTTAGTTTCTAAGATCTAGGTAAGTAAGGTAAATTGTTATCTAGAGATAGTCAGATATAGACCTCGGTTGGCCTTGGAGAAAAGAGTAACGGTGATAGTGGAGAAATGCCATGTAAAAAACTGAAGAGCACGAAGCAGAGCAAAAGATATGTATGAAGAGGTTGAGATCAAAAGATATTCAGAGACCGTAGCTTTTGGCGCTCCGTTCTGTCCTCAGGATAAAAAATAGACTCAAAAAAATATAGACTTCAATCGGATTGTTGAATTTAATATTATTATATGTGTTTTCATATATAACTTTAAAATAAAATATTTTGAAATTAAAACTATTTATTTATTTTTAATTTATAAGTATTGGTTTTTAGGATATTTTTATTAGCTACTGATACGAGGATACAATTTAAATTTAGTCTTTAAAAGCTTCTTCTAAGGTTAAATAAAAATTAAATAAAACGTAGCAAACGAAAATAATTTCCATGGTAAATAAAGGTGAAATAACTCACCAGATAAGGCGCGGTGATATGTTAGTAAGTTGGCGAGGAAGTGATAATTGGCAAAGATGTCCCGTATACGGGTACACTAACTACTGTAACGGTGGGTCGTAAATTCTACAAAATACACTGTTTCTTTTTAAAACTAGCAAAATGTTATTTTTAAACATATGTTAACGTAACTAACTTAAGACATAGTATACTTAAAATAGTAAATTTGTATAAAATAGAAAAAATATACTGCTTTATCAATTGAGGCAGTGTAAGCGCGATGGATCCTGATTCGATTCCCACTCGGAGGAATCAATTATTTAAGATATTAATTTCTTCACTCTAATAAAAGGATAAAAAAAGGAAAAAAGCATGACATAGCACGAAGCTAAAAAAACGTGCCAATTTAAATATCAGTTAAATATTAATATATGTTTATGAGTGTGTCTATTTACGCTTAGCAAATACTTTTACCAACAGTTAATTATAATTCTAATTTATGTAGATTAGTTCTTACTTTGTTTGACTCGAGCAACTCCTTATGTGCAAAATACGTAGTGTTACAAAAGTAAAAGTAACTATTTCAGTTTTTCTATTACTGTTTAATAGCTACACTTTAGAGTTCAGATGGATCTAGAACAAATTAAGTTGGAATGGAACTGTAACGATAAGAAAAAATTGTCTTTATTAATCTTTCATAAATATGGTGTATTTTCAACAGATAATTTTTTTTTTAAAAAAGTGTGGAACGGAATGTCTTAAAACTAGTTTCCCTCTGCCTATACTGCTGTGTGCGGGATACAGCGTGAAGGTCATGTGATAAAATAATTATTGTTATTAATACCGAAGAATGACTTGAATGATTTTCAAACAATAATTCTAAATATTTTTTAAAGTAAGAATTTCAAACAGAGCAAACATGAACAGTCCAAATCCATTATAAAACAATGGACGACAATTTGTGTTAAAACATCATCATATTACGTAACAAATAACAAACAAAACAAGCCATTACAGCAGGAAGTATATCATTTATCTCCCGGAAGACGAACAGGCTGCAGCCTACGCGAGGATATCGATCGTGTGGCCTTGAAGCCAGGACCCACCCCACAGCCAGCGTGACGCCATACCACGTTTATACTTGGCAATGTTAGGCACACGTGCTTCGTTTTAACCATTTTGAGAAATAAAAATATTTATTTTTAGCCTCTGCTTTGTTGCGGGTTAGGCATTAGTTATCTAGTGTTAGCGCTCTCCGTTTGTAGCCTTGTTCTTATATTTAAGAAATTGTGTATCTGTATCACTAGGTTCCCTCTGTCTACCCTGCTATGTGCGGGATACAGCATGGAGCTCTGTACCTATAAAGATAGCTCGATTCTAAATCTAAAATATAAAAATGGCATAGCCGTCTCAATATAATTATATATTTTTTTATATTCATTTACCTTATTTTTACAGGTTAAACAAAAATTTAAGCGCTACTATCAATTGCACTCATTTAAAATTATTTAAGTAACATTACCTACAATTTTATTTATTTACAGAAATAAACAAACATACATATGTAAGTATGAACTTATATAACATTAATAATATATAACTCTTTTATTCCAATGCTAAGTGCTAACTAAGCTCATTACTACGACAGAGGTTGTGTGTTCAATATCCGAGTGAAGTAAATTAATAAGCGTGTAATGCAGTTTAGTCTTCTAAAAGCATGTATGTATATAGATTTATATTTATTTATACAATAGAAATGCTGTCAATTATCAATACTTTGAAACGTAGACTACTTTTCTATGATTGTTGATTATAAGGAAACCAGTACACCCTGTATTTGGTTATTGTCACTTTGTGACGTCATTTGTCACTATTCTCTGTCAAATAAAAGCTTAAAAACATGGACTTTTGGAAATCAAAGTCTATGTTTCTTTTTTCTTTTATTTAACAAACTAAAATTGACTTATTTATTAAATGAAAACATTTTGAGTTCAAAATCTACGATAAATATTGTCGATACTTCAAAGATTGTTGTTATTGATACTTAAAAAAACAAAAACATTAGCCTTTTCATTAGTCAGCCATATTGTCGTAATAATTCGTCACAACGATAAACGTTACGACGTAAAATAAATACGTTAAAGAACCACGGAAATGAAAAAACAACTACACGTTAAATAACCGTTTTTTTTTAGATTTATGAATAAAATACATGTAAATACATTTTATTTTGTTTGTATCTTGTTACCGTGAAGCTTGTTAGCAGCGAGCAAAAATGTTTATTGTAATGATGTACATAAATTAAAATTGATTTTAAATGTACGAAAACAGTAAGACGATAAAGACAGGAAAGAGGAAAACGGAGTGTTTTAGCTCTTGGTTCTCTTAAGAGAGATATGCGTATTGGAAAATAATGTTAAATAAATTTTACACATACAACATAGTATATTATACAGAAAACTATTCGTCACTATTACGATAGCGTTATAACATGAAATTAAATGAAATAGTTAATATTTTCATTTCTACGCTCTAATGTCGAGGAAAAAGATATTAATTAATGCACACTTGACTTCATACGCCAAGGACTAAAGATTTATTTCCAATATAACTCATTCCAATAATTTTACAAAACATAAAAAAGTAGAAGTTGCTAAAATATAAAAGCAATCTCAACAACAACAATATATAAAATGAAGTCTTTTGTATTGAGTTGGTCTTATTTAATTTATTATTAATGTCTACATTTAGTATTAGAAATAATTTGACATACACTTTTTATTTTTTTAAACTTATTTACTGAAATATAAAATAAAATATCCCTTACATCCAACTAACATATAATTGTATCGAACAATGAAAATACAGAACAAAAGCTTGTGTAAACAATAGTAGCCTTTAGGCTGCCATTAGCTCAGCCATAATTTAAAGGTTGACTTACCAAAGGAGAAAAAATATATATTATTATGAAGTTACTAGATTCAAATTTGTGAAATCATAACCTAATTACTTTATTGCCATATAAAATTTAAGAAACATGATAGCTTACCGAGTTGACCAAGTATAGACGTTTGATTTAGAAGCTAGGCGGACAATCTACACGAATCATCTCTTAATTTTGCCTCATGTTCGCCATTTAGAGGAAGTTGTGGGCGAAGTTGTCATATGAACTGATGTAAATCACATTTTTTAAGGTTTTACCTTAAAGTTGAAAATCTTATATTTTATATATTTCAATAAAATAGTATCCGTTTTAAATATTTCATAGAAATGATATGTATAAAAAAACAAGTTAACATTACCATTGAATGAAGAGTCGAATACTTTCAAGCGTTACTAGACTACCTGGCCTGGTCTATTCCGAGAAGCACGTACGTTCGACAGGTAGATAATATATTGAAAAGGTATACAGAATCTGTAACTGGTTTAAAACCTATAAATACACAAAAAAAAATAAGAGAGCGAAGCCCATTGTCATCGGTTTTTTTAAACGGAAGCCATTCTTTAAAAGGCAATTTTGTTTATAGGCCGCACGTAAAAGATATTTCTCTATGTAAATCAATTTTATTTGCCATCATCAAAGATGCCGCAACTTTTCAAATTCTAGTGAATTGGGATTTATTATTTATAATATTTAAATTTCGTTTGTACCGGTACAAAAATGTGCATAAACAAATAAATGATATAGAATAGAATAGTCTTCATTGCACACACAAAAACCATATAAATAAAAAACATAGAAACATAAAAAAGTAGACAAAGGGCGCTCTTATTGCTTCGAGTGGAGATTACTCGAGATATCAGACAACCATTGGTAAATAACGAAATATTTGTAATGAAGAAAAGGGGAAGACAATAAAAAAATGAAACGGAAATTTAATAATAAAATAAATAATATAATACAAGTACATATAATATAAGTACTATTATATATAATATACTTATAATATATTATGTGACAGTCAATCAGAAGGAAAGTTCAGAATTCACTTCATCTAAAAGCAAAGCAGATGACAGAATAACTAGGTGCACGCATAAGGTGCATACAGGTACCCATTACAATGAATAATTACGAAATGCACTTTGCACACGAGCGTACGTCGCGCTCGAACTATTTCCGCGCGTAACGCTCGTTCAGAGTTCGTCAACTCGCGATTCAAATTCAAATGAATAGGAAAGTTGAAATTACTTAGTTATTAATAGACATAAGTTTTATCACATTTTTTATTTCTATGGTTAAGCATTAAGAAAAAACTAAGCAGAGGCACAAGCATGCAATTGTAACGCGAATGTTGTGGGTTCGATTCCCATCGGAGGAATCGATAAAATATTGGTACTAGAACCAAGGCAAAGAGAGCGGCGATGGGTGCCGCCACTCAACACGCAATAACCCGAAAATTCAGAAGAAAGTGGGGAACAGAGCGTCTTAAAATTAGGTTCCCTCTGCGTACAGTTGCAAGGTAAAGCTGAAAAAAAAACTAAAGTAATAAATCACTGATAAAAGAAAAAAATAATCATAACATAATATTCTTGTCATAAATATAAGTATGGGTGATAACTACACTCTTATAGCTTACAATAATAATAAAAACCACTTATTGCCTTCTAACAAATATCAAAGTCTAGGAAAATTGATTATAAAGAGAAAAAATGCAAAAACAGCATACACTATTATCTTCATTTTAGATGACAGCGTGAATGCTTGGGATGAACCACAAATGTCACTACAGTATTATAAAAAAAGTTTTTCCACTGTATAATATAATTATGTTTCTCTTGAGTTATCGTGTGAATAATGAAAGAAAACAAAGGACTGAAACGCATAAAAACAGCGACAGCGACGGAAGCGACATTGAAAAGCAGGTCACTGATAACCTAGCATTTAACTGTTTTCATTAAAAAAATCTTATAGCAAGCATTAGCGGGCTGGTTGTTTTATCCGATGACAAGCTGTTTACTGAACTATTATAATATAGATTTTCTTATCTATGCATATTTTTTGTATAATTTTATATCCCGTATTTAGATATTGTTGTCAGTATTTCCATAAAATACATTCATTTATATAGCGTATGTGACTAGAATGGTATTTATATGTGTAATTTTAACTTTTTAGCATATCATTTCTAAGGTACTATTATTATTGTTACTCTTAAATATTTAACCTAACCTAAAATAATAAAAATATTGTTTATAGTAAATAAAAACTAAAATCACGCTTCTTTCAACAGAACACATTAATAAGATAAAATATAATAAACACTAACTCGATAATCACTTGTAAGTATCATCAGACCAGTTCGAATCTATACCTATTGTCAATTTTCATGATGATACAACAATTAGAAGTGCGTGTAATCCAGATTCTTAGATTTTATTACTCAGTTACATCTCGACCTAATAAAAGCGGGTCAACAAATGATATTAATATTCATAAATAGTATGAAGTTTATATTACGGAAACCATACAAAGACAGGTCAAACGCAAGGCTAGCCAACTCCAAACAAAACAACAGCGTAAATCACAGTCAGTGTCGTCTGTCGCGTTACATTTCCCAAGGCAGCCGGCTAATAAATTCATTTAGCGGCAAATAGGTCAGTACACAATAAAATGCATATAAAGCTGTTGGACCGGTCGAATTGCATCCGTAAATAATAACCGATGGCGAGATGGAGACGTCAGCGGCGATCGGTGTCACACTCCTAGATACATAGAAATGGTTGTGCGACACCAACGTTTATTGGAAATGCGTCCTACTATTTTAGCGAGTGGACTTTAATAGTACTTTCATATCGGCTTTTAAAGTATTATTTGCTAACTTTCTATGTTATAATTGAATTGGCATTGATGATTTCAATATATAAGAAAATAAATACAAATGTTTAAAATGATGTGATGGTAATCAAGATTTTGTTGTTGTGTAATATTTTTCTTTTCAGGAAGTATAAAATACGCTTAGTTATAGTATATCGAGACCGATCTGTGAGGAAGTTGCGCATTTTTACATTATTGGTGTAACTAAAGACAGTTTACAGAAGTATTCTTATACTGACGGCACCATACGATTAAATTAGAATAAGGAAGTGTGAAGCGAAACATAATAACGTGATTGTTTTTTACAAAAAGGGTTATTTTTTATTTATAACAAGTAATATTTGTATTTTAAATTAATAAAATTAAATTTAAAATAAATAAATATCAATTACATTTTTGAACTCGTTACCACAACAAATATAAAGCCGTATTTTTAAGATAGAAAATACAAAGCAAAATAATTATTATAGTTAATTTTTAATGTTTCTCTAACTACAATTTTTCTCCTGAATAAGAACTACCGACGAGCGTTAATTTTTTTTTTTATGGAAAAAGACAAAGCAAGCGAGTCACCTGATGCGTTTACTAAATAAATAACTAGTAGTAAAAACATCAATACAGCTATTTGTTATTATTTAAAAATCAATTTCGTCATACCTACCGCCAATCTCCAATCATTCAGTCAATTTTCATTAGGCGACAAAGGACAATTTTAGTGGTAAAAACTTTAGATAACTTATCACGAGGTCGTCTAAAGCCGTCCGCAGATAAATATTGCTTATTTAGCGAAACAACGAAATGTAGCAATTCGATGTACTTACATATTATGTACCTACGATCACACGCAAAACAATATGTGTTAGGCAACAGATTAAAAATAAATGTCAATGTTATCAATATTAATAAAGATGTTTCATTATTAGTTGAGTAAAATAAATTGCATAACGAAATTATATATATTTCAAAATTTATTTAAAAGTTAGAAAGAAAATTTGTCGCTAAAATAGCCTATCATAATTATGTTGTATCATCGTATTAAATATTCGATAAAAATTGACATTACCCGTGTGTCCCTACGTGTCCGATAACGTGAATTTGAAATAAAATTATATGGACGTATACTAAAAAGGTCATTTTAAGTAATAATATTATGATCAGCACAAAAAATTCCTGTGCTACAAAATATTAATACTTGGTGGCTGTTTTAGTCTCTGAATTTTCCAGTAAAACCACTTTTGGACTATGTAATGAATAACTTTGTAACATTGTTATAAACTGTTTTATAATACGTTAATATACCTACATAATATTTTCATCGTTTCATAATTGCTTATTTTTTACGTTATTCTCTGGGTAATTTACGATATACATCGATAAGTAGACATTCGTAACATAAATACAATACGTTGGGAGTTTGGATTAAGTGAACGTAACTAACCTCCTGTATGCAGCAGTGTACTAGGGTGCACAGTGCCGTCCTTGTGGAGTAGGACGTGTCCTAGCTCCGTGGGTAAATAGTAAGCGTTCCCCTCGTCCAAGCATTTCTGGTAGCAACGCGAGGCCTGGTAGAAGAGGGCCCACGCGTGCTCCTCACTAATATTAGAGTTGAAGGCCTGGAGTATCTGCTGCAGCGTGAGGCAGTCGGCGGCGTCCAGCGCGACCTCGGT
>DWAE01000224.1:0-18607 GCA_018237945.1 Heliconius sapho
TTTCAGTGGCTTCGACCGCGTGGTCGAATCACGTGACATGACAGATCCTCAATGTCAAAGTAACTGAAAGATGATGATGTAAAATTTCTCGATAAATGGACAATGTAACATAGAAATAAACTTTAAATTGAACCAGTAGTTCATGGGATTAGCTAATTTTCAAAATGTTATGTTTCCTAAGAAAGAAAAATATTTTATAGGAAATCGTATAAAAATTTGAAGGTCCGCTACGATTTGAATCCGCACTTTGGAAACCGTCCAAGCGCTCTGACCTACTAAGCCTAGTTCTAGTTCTCATTGAGCTAAGTCGAAATTCTTATAGATATATATGACATAATAAATAAATATCTTTTTATTTTTATTTATTTATTATTACTTGTCCTACAAACCTCAAAATCCTAGTAAACCTACGTAAGGGGTGTACGTAGAACGTACTCGTAGGTTGAGATTAAACGCTGTTACCGAAGTCTCCTGCGGTTTGGTGTTCCACGTCGCTTCTTGCCAATTAAATGCCATCTTGAGGCTTTTATCAAATAATGGATGTAATTATAACTATGTTGATAAGGTCTTAGGTCACAGTTTTGATTTCTGGTTGTGGTAAATATAATATATGATGTGAAAAAATACAATATTGTCAGTGGGCTTGTGTTTTAAATTGGTGCAAAGCGTTCGGATACAACTCATTAATTTATTTAGAAAATAAAATCTTTACTGATGTAACATAAAAGATTCTTTATTTTTATACAATTACATCTACTCTAGAATCGCCAACGCCTCTATGCTTTTGAAGATCATTCTTTCGTACCTTTCTGACGATAACTTCTAATTTTAACATCACCTACATTAATTAACGTGTCTAAATTTCATTCATACTTAATATGTGGGGAGCGGAGTGTCTTAACACTAGCGTTCCCATGTCCACCGTGCTGTGGACGGGATACAGCGTGATGCTAAAAAATAAATTAATATTATTGTTAACAATAAATACGTTTACTGTTTTTATGTATAAACTCGAGTATTTTACTTAGTATTTCAATTTTGGTTGTTTTCAGGAATTATCTTATTATATATTAAAAAAATAAGCCCTCATGTAAAAACACACATTTGTAAACAACCATTTATACAAATCTGCCAATTTTATTCAAAATTTCGTACTCTTCTATTCCATCCACTATTTAGCATAAATCTATTTTATATAATCTAATTTTAGTTAAATGTTGTACGTAATTTTAACTAACTTTAATAAACAACCAAGTGAACCGATAAATTAGAGCCTGCAATCTAGCTAAACGCGGCTTCGCACCGTAGTCGAATGGAAATAATAGGTTACAACGAAAAGGTTAACAAGATGTATTGTTAACCTAGTCTTTTTAATAGATGGACTATCCAGTACAAAAATATTTTACCATTAAAACCAGCAGTTCCTGAGATTAATGCTTTCAATTAAACAAACTGTTTAGCTTTAGGACATATTAACGAAACGTATGAGTTGATCGCGAATTCGAATAAGATGACGAAATCTTATTACTTCTACAGTCTACTAGTCTAGTTGAATTTTGTACGTAACTTAAACTAACTTTAGTACACAACCAAGTGAACCGATAAATTAGAGCCTGGCTCTAACTAAATTTGGACTCGTGCAATCTTAATTGCTGTTGCAGTGATCTTGTAGGGGGATGGGGATGGGGATGGAGTAACAACTTCGCCTTATGTGGCAAACAGTTCAAAATCATACGGTTTAACTTAGTTTTTGGGTTGAGTTAGTTCTTGCTGTGAATTTGTGATTGAATTTTGTATTATTGAATATTTGTTTATATTGTCGTTTATTTTCCTTTCTTTGCTTGTGGCTTTGAAAAGGAGATTTTTAAAAAGTAAGTAAGTATACATTAGGGAAATTACGTGAATTATAGCGTAACATAGTTACAATCTTTTTATTATTTAGTTTTAATTACCAAGTTGACCTGAAAGTGGGGAGCGAATTGTCTTAACACTAGATTTCCCCTGCATACGGAGCAGGTTACGCCACTCACACACACACTTTTTCGTTCGTCTTTACTAAACAGAGAAATGAAAAAACAATTATCGTAATCTAATAAAATTCACCATACATAATCTTGTTTGGATCCGAATCGAACCCACAACTATAGCATTTATAGGCAGACCAGACACTGTCCCACTGCACTACTACGGTACCTCTATACGATAAATATCTATATTTACATAATATATCCAGAATAATAGTTATATTTATAGATTTTTGAGCTTCATACAGTATTTTACATAAATATATACGCCCAAATTTTAATGTAAACATTTAAGTAGCGGTACTTAATGCCGCGCTTTGTCTTTTTACCAAAGCGAGAAATTCAAAATAATTTATTACCACGAATAGGAATTGAACCTAGAACCATCGCATATACAGTGAAACGCCAGGTAATCTTAATATTTTCGCAACACTATTAAAAGATAGAGCGGCGGGCGTTAAGCAACCTGACTACTGCAAGTTACAATCACTAACTCGAAGCGTTAAGACTTGGACGTGATTTATTTGAACAGTTCTAAAATGAGATTTTTATATATTGTGAGTATATTTTGTTTTTTTTTATCGATATATTACGTGAATTTAAATTTGTATTTATATTTATTTGGTAAATTTGTGAATATATCAATCATTATATTTATTATTTTAGTGTAACTGGTTGTGGGTTCGATCCCTACTCGAAGAAGTGAAATATTTATTTACATTTATATTTTCATTTTTTCGCTCTGATGTCGAGGCAAAGAGCGGCGCTGAGTTGCGCCACTCAATATGCAACGTCTCTAAAACTCGGCGGAAAGTGTGGAACGGAGTGTCTTAACACTAGGTCCCCTCTGATTTGATTTAAAATTATCATATAGACATAAGTTATGTGGTGCAGTGGCTACGACTAATTACAGAACTTGTGGGTTAGATGGAACAATGCAATAATATTATAACCTAGCAATAATATTTTTTCTTTGTAAATTAAAAAATACAGGGAAAAACTTGTAAATTATAATTGCTAACAATATAATTTGATTGTAATATGATGATAAGAAATATAATTTGAGGCCAGTCGTGGCGTAGGAGCTGTAAACGCGACAAGTTGTGATTTTGATTTCCACTGGAGCAAATGAAATATTTCAATTTTCATTTCTTCGAGATAAGGCTGCGGCTTAACTTAAAAGGTTAACACTATCTAGGCTTCTGTAACTACCTCATTACCGAAGTTGAGAAAATAAATATATATCTATATACATTTTAGTAAATATTGAACTGTGTTAGTGTACCTACTCCTTAACCTATCGTTAAAAAACGTAATTGCTTATGATTATTTTTCCAGTTAACACTATTCTGTGTACTACAAGTGATATCAGCGAAACCAGCGGGTCCAATCGGGACGTTCCTACAAACTAACTTCCTAGGGTTCCCGGTCATCCACCAAAAGCAGTCTTGGACTTTTGACCCAGAGTCCTCTTTAAGGAGAAGAGATGAGTTTGTTAATAAACATGGCGACAAAGGAGATAAACTGATTGAAAATCTAGGTTTAGGCGAACGTAGCTAAAAATTAGTTTTTATTACTGACTACTTGTTATTTAGGTATATTTGGGGTCTAACAGTAAACGCGATGAGTGTGGGTTCGATTAATATTAAATGGAATTATTGTAATGAAAATGTTATCATTTTTACGCTTTGACAAAACGCTGCGTGGAAAATTCCACCTTTAAAAAATAAATAAATAACTGGATATAGTCATAACTGGATTCTTTGATTATCCAATGGTAGCGCAGAGGCACAAGCGTGTGAATAAAAACTAAATCATTCATCAAATTTTCATATCTTCACTCGATGTCTAGACAAAGCGCGGCGCTGAATTTCGCGACTCAACACGCGACTCCAGAATTTGGCTTAAAGTGGCGAGCGCTTAGATTTTTTTTATTTTTATAGTTACATGACATTTTAAATTTGCAATCTCAAAAAGAAAAACCTTGTCAAAAGTGTTATAATCTTATAATTAGCCAGTTAGTTATGAAATGTTCATATAAAGATACGTTTTGTTACAAACCACATTCACTATCGGCCTTGTGCTAAAATTTTATTAATTATATATTATTTTTATGTATTATACATGGATAAGTTTGTAAAGAGGCGGAACCCAACGCAGCGTTTTTTGATTTATGTATGAATTGTGAAATTTAGGGTGGAGACAGAGGTGGTTAGAAAAGAATAAATTTTAGTTTTACACTTATCGTAGGTATATCATGTAATAATTAATATTAAATATTTACTAAATAAGTTTACTCAACAGTTGTAGTAGTAATAACATGAAGTCATGATAAATAGAAAATAAAACAAAAATATGCTCAAATCCTTTATTTCCTTGTTTAAACCTTAACTATTTACAGTAACATACAATATGTGTCATTTATTAAAAACTCCACTTAAAAGTAAATTTCTACATCACTTTTATTAAAACTAGAAAGAAATATTTAAAATATCAAAGTTAAAAAACAGACATTGGAAGTTACATTTAATTTAAAATACAATATTAAATAAAATCTATACTGCAAGGTTATCTACAACATAAATAAAAAGTTCAAAGTAAAATATTTATGAAACATTGCGGAATATGAACCAACACTGATTAGGAGTTAAAAGTCGTACAAATCTTATGTTTTTAATATCTACATATATAAAGGTCACAGTGTAAAAATCCCTAAACAATCCTTTATAAAATTATTCAAATAAAAAAAAAAACAAAAACATCTTAAAAAGTTACAAGTCAAAATAAACGCTCTCAAAGGTTCTGTCACAGTATAAAAAACGGGTTTATAATATTTTTTTCTCACACACAAACACACATGCAAACTATATATCTACTGAAACTATAAAATTTTATGTTTATAGTAACTTTTAATTAAGAGGTATTTTTTAATATTTTTAAAAGTAACAGAAAATTTAAGTTAAATTATTATATATTAACAGTTTCAAAATAAAAATTAAACAAGTATTTTGGAAAAACAATCAAATATTTTTTACTTTATATTGTTTTTTAAAAAAGTTTCGAACAATTTTGTCCTTTCATTTTATTTTTTTGGGAATATTTTTTTATTTCAATTAAATTTTTAAAAAAGTTGTCCAACTCATAATTACACTTAACTTTAAATAATTATCTTAAAACTAACATCACACATGTTTTTATATATACAAAAAATCACTTAAATAAAAAAAATAATCTAATTATCCTAAAAAAAAACATTTAAAAAAACAAAGTATCACTTAGTTACATAATTTTTTTATATTCTTAATATTAATACAAAATTACTTAATTTACTTTAAATATTTATAAATTATCATTTTAATTTCTACGACAGTTTCGTTTTATATCACGCAGGTTATGTTAACATTCTGTTTCTCTCTTTATTCGCACCCTTTAGGGCATTGAGTTGAGTGATGGAACTTAACGCCAAATTTCTTTAATGCAATTAAATATTTTACCACTTTTATACAAATCTCGTGTAATTTTAAATTTATTTGTAGAAACATAAGTTTTACATTGTTTGTTTTCAATAATAATTATATAGTGACAAAGTAACAAGTAAATAATACTTGTTATTTTGTTACTGCTATTTTTCAATTTATGACACAATTCTATGGATTCAAACTTCTATGGATTAAAAATATTTTTGTATAAAAAGGAATATTTTTTTAATATACTTGTTTTTATGCAAAATAATATGTTATTTTATTTGTTTATTATATAAAGTGGCTAATTACATTTCAAACAAGATTAAACAAATCAAATGAAATATTTTAAATTATCCTAATATAAGATAATTTTTCAACCTCTTTACATTACAATATTAAGTTTAAGCTTACATAAAAATATATTTTAAAAAATATGAAACTTGATTAAAAATTAAGCGATCTCGGTTTCAATGCGGTTTTTCTTAAATACTGATGCGCCAGTTTCGTTAGTTCCAATTGATCCTGCGTTTTGCCACACGCATATGTTTCCCATTTATTGTCAGCCTGTAAATGAACGTTTATAACGTTAAAATGTAAAAAATTGGAACCTAGTGTTTAGACACTCCGTTGCTCATTGCCTCGATACCAAAGCGAAGAAATTAATATATTAAATAAATATTTTCTTGTGTGAGAATCGAAATCGAAATCGGTCTCAAAAAATAATATTTTAACCAATATTAATAATGTTCAATTAAAAAAATATATATATGACCTTTTATAATTATTTTCCTTTGTTTCAAGTAATATTTAATATGAAAATAGAATAGACAAAATACAAACCAATATAAAATTAGTCTTCTCCTCCATCATCTCTTCTGTTATGTCGTGGTCGAACTTTATAGATCTTACAGCTGATTTTTTTATTACTAAAGGCTCGCTTGATAACTTTCGTACCTACAAAAAAGATTATTAACCCTATATAACTTTAATGTTTTTTACATATGTACTGTAATAATTAATAAACTACTAAAAAAACTAACTACTAAAAAATATTTTACAATTATTATTATTATTAACTATTGCTAATATTCATTTATATTATCTATTTTTTTATAATGATTAAAGTTACTTCTTTTATTTATTTATTTTTTTTATCTGTTTTTATTTAGGGACTTTTTACTTCTTTTATATATTCATAAATTTTGTCTGATTTCAAGTATGACATTTATATAAGTATGCTGAATTATGTTTGTTTTTTGTATTAAAATAATAAGAAAAATATAGCTTAAATATATATTTTTATAACTTAATAGCAATTTTTATTGAAGATTTTGTTATCAATTATTTTTAATTTTACTATAAAATCTAACTATAATTATAAAAAAATCATAACAAGCAATTAAATAAGATCTAAAATCTACATTACGTGCGTGCAAATTGAAAACAAAAATCAAAGTTGCTAATATGTAATGTCGGTGGCAGGAAGAAAAATAAACAAACATATTATAGTGAAATAAATACATTTATTGAAATAAAAAATGACATTGGATCTCATTTGGACTTTGGAATGGAACTTAACAATATTGACAGTTACTAAACTACAAAAAGAAACATATTAAAAAACACATTTCATACAAAGTCGCATACCAAAATCTACTGCTACAGAATAAATAAAAAGAAAAAAACAATTTTAAAAACAAAAATAATAACAAAAAGAAATAATAAACAAATCAACAAGAATAATAAATAAGTTTTCGTTATAAATAATAAAAACTGTAGATTCAACACTGGTCTGTCAATATTGTACGGGAAAGGCGGGAAAGGACAAAATGAAGGGAACAAGAGTAAAGGGAATGTCATTTCTTTATTTCACATAAAGTATTTTTAAGTAGCTGCCGATTTATATTAAAATTGTGAATATTATAACAAAAAAAAGTGAATAGATAATAAATATTCGTAATTACATTACACAATACAACCTCGAGTTAGATAAATAAAAAATGTTAATAATTTTATAGATAGGCAAAATTACAAAGCGAATTATTCGATAGAAATTTAAATAATAAATAAATATAAGGATAGGATTAGGTTCCTAACGAGGACGATTAGTGTTTTTAGGCCGAAAGCTTAAATGCCAGACGCAGAGAGCCTACTCCGTACAGCTAAATAATATTTTTGACGTGTAATTTTTATCTATAAAAATTATGCAGCCAAAAGCAAAGATCCTATACCGTACAGCTAAATAATACTTTTGACGTGTAATTCTTTAAAGATCCATAGACTAAAATAATAATTGAATCTTAATTCGAAGTAACCCTAATATTCAATAACACTAAAACATTTTGGTGCATGGTAAACTTGAGGTATAATATAGTTTTCAACGTAAAACCTAAATAACCTACATTATATATATTAAATTAGAATTCGAAAACAAATATTCATTTGATGAAAGTTTCATCTTTGGTAGTTTAACCCCTAATCTCTTCAATTTGGTGCACTTATTCTATACCTATTATTATATAGCCTAAATTAAAAATTTTGTACAAAGAATTAGAACCGTTAAGAATATAATTAAATTTATTTTGTCATGTTAGTATATAAAGTATAGTCACTATGCATTGTCTGTGATTTTAGTATTTTTTTTTAAAAAAAAGGACTTCTTATTGTAGTAATTATAATTAAAGAACGTTTTTTTTTTTCAAATATTTTAACTTATAACGGTTTTTTTTTTCAAATATTTTAACTTATATTATAAATTTTATAAGTTACACCATTGTAATTGGTAAACATTGACAGCCTCAATTAATCAAATCCACGACTTTATAACCATATTCAATAGAAATATGTTATGTGCTATTGAATAGCATAATTAATAATCCAACCTTCAGTAAAGTTTTGAAGAAGTACAAACCCATCATATTATATGTAAAATTTTAACATAATATATATTTTATTTTTTATGTACTTCACTGAGAATCTCACCGTTTACTTTTTTTAGTTCATTAATAGTATTTCAATAACCTTTATATTCACTTCATATTGAAATATATTAAGTTTTTTTTTCTTTACCACTGATCTCACTAGAGAGAACCTAGTGTAAAGACACTATATTCTCTATCTAAATAAAAATCACTAAATAGCCCAAAAACTATTCAGTCACAACCATTCAAATGACTAACATAATCATAATCACAATAATAATAATCATTAATAATCATATATTAGTAAACATGAAATAATCATTATACAAATCATCTGTATCTTTGTCCATTTGCCACCATTGATTCTCTTTTTCCGTTTCATTTGGTTTATTTAATACTTTATTAGTTAATATTTCATCTATACGTGACGTTGACGGCTTTTGATTTGTTACTTTGTATATGTGATCTGCTAACGTGTTGGCCAATACTTCTTTTGGTGCTATTAACGTGTTACCGTGATTACCGTTATTACTGGGAATACCGTTATTATCGTTATTACCGCTGTTACCGTGATTACCGTTATAATCATTATTGCAGTTAATGATGTTAATATTATCGCATGCCAAATCATTAGACGTTGTAATAGTTCTAATTCTATCAGCGTTCAACCTCGCAAAGCTTCTAGGGGAGTTTATATTAGTAATATTTCTAAATATATTAGGATTTTGTACGTTTGTATGTCGATATTCATACATGTTAGGGTCTAGGTTAGGTATAGGATTAGTATGGATTAAGGACCCGTGTTGTACCTTTGATTTCTCTGTAATTTGTGTTTCAATATCCATTTCTTCGTATTTAGAAGTTTCTGGCGTGTTCTCTGTGCTCATTAGACTGTGCAAACTCGTGGATTCTTCTAGAAGCGAATGTTTTACTATCGAAGGTGGTGAGAATAGAACTGAACTGTCTCCCGCTAGTGTTTTGCTCTGGAACAAAAATAAAATGAATTTATTAATGGAATTTATTTTTTGTTTATATTTAACATTACTATTACCAAAATTATTTATTTTTTTATTTAATAAATTTAAAAAAAGGACAGTCTCATATTCATTGTGGCATGAAGTAACACTAATGTCAGATATCATAGCCTAATATTGTTAATTGTAATTAGATTTTACTATAAAAGTAAATTAACCGCACAGTTTTGAAAAATATATAAGTTCATTGTTTTACATAATATATGTTAATTATTTTACTTTCATACATCCCACAAATGTACAAATTAAATTAAAAAAGTCACGACAAAGTGTAACCATATGATATCTATATCCAATAGATGTTTCCATAAAAATACCATCTCAGCCAATAAAAAAGTTCAATTGGATTTTCTTATATTATTAATTCATATGGAACATAGTAGAATGGCTTGACAAACTCGCTTATACGAATGGTTAACATATCAATGTAGGCTAACATTTTATATTTTTTTGAGACATATTGTTTATTAACATGGAAAAATCTCTATACAAAAAATGGAATTGGTCACTGTCTGTACATGAAAGATATATGAGAAAAAATATTATTGGAGATATTACATATAGATATATTACAGAAACAGAACCCAAAACATTGTTTTTAACTATTCCGTTTGTGTGACATTTTTGCACGCTAATCTCAAACCTTCATTATTGCATTTTGTCAAACTCCCCTTAACAGTTCTGTATATATAAACTAAAAGTTATAATATAGGCTAACAATTTATAATTGTAATAATTAATATATCAATAATAGATACTCACAGGCGTCTCAACAATGAATGACACGTCCGGCACACTAGTGCAATGGCTAACGGAATGGCTAACATGGCTAACATGCGAGTGCGGCGTGCTGGTACCCCAGCTGTGGGCTAACACTTTACGTGATTTCTTATGAGATGGGAAGTTTTCTTTGCCTCGACGCCCGCTGCCGATGCCAGAGTCGTTTACCTTTAATTTTATAGTTTAACGTTAATTAGTTTTATTGGAACGTCTTGATGACTGTAAACGAGGTGGTCGTGGGTTTAAATATATTAATATATAAAAAATAAAATTAGCTCACGCTATATCCCCCGCACACAGCAGGGTACGCAGAGGGAACCTAGTGTTAAGGCACTCCGTTCCCCTTTCTGCCGAATTTTGTTATATATATATGCTAACAGCTTGAATGTAAAACAAGATACCAACCTGCATATCAATTTCAGCGGTCGATGACAACATTGAGTCGTTCAATTGTACCGTAGTGTCCGAATTCTCTTCCCTTTGTATCATTTCAGTGATATCCTCCACTAATAGGCCTGGACTCGACGGTTCATATTTTAGACCCGATTTTTTACCTATTTCTGCCATTGCTATCTTGAAAGGTGTCGGTGTTCTGAAATTAGTGGAGTAATGTTTAATTATATTAAATAAATTAAAACCAATGGTGAACAGAATAGCGAGCTTGGCTAGCGGAATATTTAACTTGGCTGGTTGAATAGCCAGCTTGGTTAGCTGAATGGCGAACATATATGTTTACGCTATATTTTTTACATTTACGTATTAAAATTGTTATAGGGTATTGAATCGAACCAATGTTCCAGAGTAAAATCCCACATTATTTATATGGTCATTTAGTTTTATTACGATATATTTTAGCATGATAAATTTTCTTTTTTTTTTCTTAGCTCCACGTCTTCAGTGCATTCTGTTCTGCACTTTCCGCCCAAATGCGATACATATGCGTTCCGAGTGACGCTCAACGCCGCATTTGCCTTAATATTAATTTTATAATTATATACATATGCTCGTAGCATTAGCTATATAGAGCATATGTTTATTTCCTCGCTCTGGTTGACAACTCGCGGAGCTGCTACTGCATTGATAATATCCAAAAAATTGTGAGTGGGTGCGCAATGGAGTATTCTAGCACTAGGTTCCCTCTGCATACTGCTATGCGGGAAACAGCGTGATAGTTTTTTTTAAATAACTTACTTAGGTGTATTATTCTTCAATTGCGTTCCGACTGGCGTTAAGTTACAAGCGGCTGGCGTTGGAGTATGAAGGAGTGGACTTGCCGGTATTAAATCCTGCAAATATACAAAATAAAGTTTATTAAAATTATGTTTTAAACTATTTTAGATGCATTTGATGATTAGAAATTTTTATTGACTAATAATATTGTGTTTATTTTTTTCAGCTTTTTGCTTTATCCTCACATATTATAACTAGCGTTATCTAATAAGGGAATTTTGCCATTATATAATGGCAAAATATTTTAATATTAAAATTTTAAAATATTTTAAAAATATTTTAATATTAATAATTTAAAATATTAAAATTTGCCATTATATAATATTGAAATCTGCAATCAGTTTATCCGTTTCTGAGATTAGCGTGCGCAAGCGCAAAGACAAACCGACAAATATACAAACATTTTAAAATCAATGGTCTGGGTTAAGTAAACATAATTGTAATAGTACAATAATACATTCCTTTGGTTCTATGTACAAATAGCTATAAGTTACAATTTTATTATATGTATGGATATTATAGCAAGATAAGCATAGAGAACCTAGTGTCACGATAATCTACTTCTCTTTTCGCCTTAATTCGAGACATTGTATATTGAGTAGCGTAGGGAATCCCTCTTTTATCTTGACAAAGTGGAGGAATAGAAATGATTTAAATATATTCCATCCAGTAGGGATCGAACCCACAACCACCGCACCGACTTTACACTGAGATTTTTTTTTTTATGGAAGAAGGTAATAAATAACGTACCTTATTACTGTTATGTCGTAATGGTGTAGAATCAAATACAGGTAAAGATAAAGTGTTTGTATCTGCTCCGGTCAGGAACTGTGACGGACTGAATGGTAGAGGCTTTATTGGTGTAGTGCCTTCTAGAGCCTTCGATATTGTGTCCGCCCACGTCTGGAATTAAATAGTTAATAAAGTTATTATTGATGTATTCTAGAATAGTTTCTAAAGTATAAATTAATATAATACATATCTTAATTTTTCACATTTTTTTTCATGAAAATGCAACAAATTTTAATTCATCCTCACAATCATTATTTTAACTTTTATAATTATTATAGCTTGACGCTGTATTCAGCAGGGCAGCAGGGTAAGCAGGGGAGATCTGACAATCTAGTGTTAAGCCACTCCCTTCCCATTAAGACACTTTCGTACGCCACTTTCATTTCCTTAAGTGGGATTCGAACCTACAACCTATGGTGTTTACAGTCGCATGCCCTTGCTCCCTGCCTGCGTCACAACTGGTCTCCAACATTTATAATATTAAGTAAGATTAAACAGTATGCAGAGTAGTAGAACTTATTAGATATTATTAACTAACAAAATGTATGGTATAGTCGGTCGGTACCTTAAAGATATATAAAAAAAGCACAATAAAACATCGATACCAACTCACATTATTAGGGTTGGGCGTTAATTGTTTCTTCATTTTACCCCTCCTTAATATAGGGGGAGGGCTGTTGGTCTCCATTTTTTGTGGTGAAAACACTGACGGCACTATAATTTCCTTTGTTGAATTCCCCTGTATTGAATATGTCACTGGCAACAGAAAAACATATTTAAAATTAATTAATATACTTGAGGCTGGAAGTTATTTAGATATCTGTCGTAGAAATAACTGCAAACGTCATCGGGGTGTGGATTTCCTATGAAAGTAACGCTATGGTGAAACTCTCTATGAGACGCTGCTAAAAAGCTTTAATTTTCTTTTACATTCCATATAAGGTACTTGAAAAAATCGTCTGAGTCGAAATCGAACTCGTCACCTTGAGGGTTGCGAATTCATTTCCCAATGAGAGGAATGTTTCAGTTTCTTGGTTACAAGACAAAGTACGGAATTGAGTTAAGACTTGGTTTCCTCTACTCATGCGAAATATGGAAAGGAACAAAAAAAGAGCAACAAGATTACATTTATTACCTGTATTAGGATCATTGTTGTCAGATGAAACTTGACTTAAGTAGTTTTTAATAGGCGAGTTCGAAGGCAGCGATTCTATATTGATAAATCTGTAACAATAAAAAAAATGAAACAAGCATTCAAATAAAATCATATATTCAAATATTAAATAATATTTTTGGGCTGAATAGACCATTTATTAAGTAAGGATACAATATGTTATATTAAATGACATTATTCGATTTGAGTTTACCCACTATACTTGAAGAGTACCTCAGGCACTTACTATGTGTCATTATGTCATATAGAACTTTATTTCTATATTACAAAATGACACACATTCGCGGACGTAAGCACAGATAAAAGATAGTACAGTACGGTCGACGAGTCGTGGCCGCTATGGATGGCTATGCAAATTTGATTTGTGGGGTTTTTCTTACTCTTGATTATTTAAAATTATTTAAAGCATAACCTCAAAGCGATCACGATAAATAAGCCATACTGTAGTTATTTCAATTTGACCAAGCGATCGAGACGCATGTAATAATTAGTAGACGGCGTTAAACTCAGCAAAAGAACTCACTTGAAAGGCGAGCCGACAATCTCAACAGTGTCAACCGGCTGTAATCTCTGTTGAGCTCTCAGCAACTGACGGAGGTGCTGCGCTTGTTTCGTCACTCCATTACTGTTTGTACTGCTCGCTGTTGATTGCGCTGATGTATTGAGTTCTGACCACGGCTGTAGTATTGTGTCCTGGGTAGAATTTGTAAAAATAGTTATTTAATAGGTAAAAAGAATGATTTTGTATAAAAAGAGAATTAGAAAACAAATAAATAAATATATAAAATATATAAATAATTTTCAGTTTCTCGATCTAGTAATAATCAACACGCAATGTCGCGAAAAATAGGGCGGTGGTGAATACAGTATCTTAACACTACGTTCCTTCTGCCTACCCTTAGTAAGTAAAATATTGATTACAGATATACAAACGACTAGCAGTATAAAATTAGTAAAAAAAAATTTTGTGGGAAAAAAAAGATTTTGTATAAAAAGAGATTTAGTGAAAATATTAGTTATGGTATTGAGTCAACGCAACACTAGTTGTAATAAATTATTTACAGTTTCTAGTAACAAGACAAAACACGGGGTTGAGTTCCCATACTTCAAATAAGTTAATTAGCATGTAGTTCATATAAAATTAATACAAATCAAACATTTCTACTAATCTCTCAAACTCAAATTACAATTTAACAAAACAGCACAACACATGAATACAGCGACTATAGCAAACGAAAATAAAATTAAAAATTACATATCATAACACGAATGGCAATATTAGAAAAGTAGATTAAAATAATGAAAAAAAAATTAAACACTAAATAAATTAAATACCTGGAGAAATTTTAAATTAATTAAAATAATCTTTAGTTTTCGTAGTTAAAAGAAAAATAATTCTTCTTATAAAATATTTTTTGTTAACTGTCAATATAATTTATATTAATCATAGGTAACATGTATCTTCTTCTTCTTGCTGGCATTAATCCCGGCTATTTGTCAGAGTCTGCATAGGTAACATGTATATATAAATATATGTACATGTAAATTTAGTTAACATAATAAGAAAATATAATAATGATTTTTATTAATTTTAACTTCTTGTAAATAATCAAGGATATTGTGGAGTTCCATAACATAATCAAAACCGATATAGTCATATATGTGTAATGTCTGCATCATTCCTAATATATATTTATATAACATATTAAGAAAAAAAAACATAAAAAGCGTGCACTAACATCATTATAAGCAACAGTGACTTTATCTCTGCGTTCATAATCATTTACTTCTGTGCGCTTGGCGCGTTGTTTCCGTCGAATGCTCTCGAAGCTGTCCAGCAGCTCCGGCTCGTATTTACGCCTCATTGTCGAGTTCCAGTGGTTCTTTATCGCGTTGTCTGTCCTGGAATTCGATAGAAATGTATTAAATAATATGTAAACTATCATTTGTTAGTTAGTGTTTTATAGTACGTAGGATGATAAGGGTGAAACCGGTGATGGGATGGATTGGTACTGATTTAATTGTTGATTAATTAGGCATAATTTTTTGAGCCCAGTAATGGTGCAACACAAATGGCACACACTACCCAATTCTCACAGACATTGCGTTTTCAGTGACGGAACTTAACACCGAGTTTCGTCTTAAGTGTTAAGAAATGACAATTATTTATATTTACATTTTTTATACTACATTCTACAGTATGTTCTACAGTATATTATAACTAACCTTCCGGGTAATAATTTAGCAATTTTCGCCCATTGATTGCCGAGTTGTTTGTGCGCTTGATATATAATTCTGTCTTCATGTTCCGTCCACGCTGTTTTTTTAATTGAAGGATTTAAATGATTGTGCCAGCGTTCCCTGTAAGCGGAATTAAATCAATTATAGTTTTTTAGTTTCACGCTGTATCCTGCACATAGCAGAATAGGCAGAGGGTACCTGGAAACCTAGTGTTAAGACTGTCCGTTGTCCATTAAAACATTTTCGTTTCCCACTTTCTGCCGAATTATTGAGGTATTGAGTGTTAAGTGGCGAAAATCAGTGCGAAAGCGAGGAAATAAAAATATTAATTATTTAATAAATATTCCCTAACAGGAAATGGACCTACGACGGTCTCATTTTCAGTAGCACGCTGATGTCCTTAAGAAATCCCATAAGAAATACTTATAGTCACAATGAAATTATAAATTAACTTTATTATTAATACACATTGAAACTGAATATTCACCTGCATTGTTTTCCTATTCTGCCTTTAAGGTGCCTCGCGATTAAAGTCCATTTCTTGGGACCGTACTTAGCTACTAATTCCATAACTTTCTCATCCTCCTGTAACATGAAAAAAAAGTATTTATAAAAACTATATTAGAACAATAATATATCAGTCAAGCCATTCGTGGTGCAGGCAGTGCATCTGTGCAGTGTGCCTGTAAACGCGATAGATTGTGGATTCGATCCCCACTCAAGGAAATGAGAAATATGTTACAATTTATATTTTAATTTTTTTGCTCAGGCGTCAAGGCAAAACGCGGCGTTGAGTTCCGCCACTCAACAGACAATGCATCCACATTTCAGTGGAAAGGGGACAACAGAGTGTCTTAACACTAAGTTCTCTCGGTCTACCCTACTATGTGCAGAATACAGCGTCAAGCTGATTTTTTAAATTTTTATATTAGTATTTAAGATGTATAAATAATACTTAGAGCATTATTGTTTTTTTCTTATATAATATAAAAAATATATTACACAAAACTAATCTACTTTTTTTTCTTATATACCAAAAGAACAAAATGAAGATTTTTCCAACCAGACAATTAAAAATTATGCGATAACCTTAATCGACCTCGAAAAAACACAATCAATTAGCGAAAACAATTTAATTCAATAAAAAAACTATAATTTTTATGTAAACGACTTCAAATTCCATAACCACTGGAGCTTACGCCATTTTAGTATGCCACGGATAATAAATAATAATAATATAATTCGTCATGCACTGTTTTAGAATATTTTCTAGTAACAATGGTAAAATAATAATTTAATTCGCAGTGGTACAAGTGTTTGACTGTAAGCGCGATGGTTGTGGTTTCGATTCCCACTCTGGGAAATTAATTAATGCATTTATCGCTTTGCAGAAAGCAAAGCGCACAGTTCCGCCATACAGTCTTATATGTTATATTATTACCGTCATATATTTAAAGTAGACATTCAATTGATAGTTTATTTCAGTATATAAATACTACCAATTTCTCTAATGCATACATATCTACATTAAATATTACTTACAAAAAAAATGTTAAAAAAAAAGAACAAAAATACATAGGAGGATCTTATCGCTATTAGTTAATCATTTAGAAATGACATATGACTATGGTTCTGGGTTCGACTTCCTTTAGGTGTCTAAATTAATTATAATTAAGGCTCTGATAGTTCCGCCCCTCAGCTCGCAATATGTCAAAAATTGAGCGGAAAGCGTTAACGTGTTAAATAATACTAGGTTATATGAAGTTTCCACCACCTAATAGACAATTAAACATCGTTTAATAGGTTTTAACCCTAAAAAAGAAAAACAAAACAAAAAAAATATAGATTACTCTAATCAATTCTTTCATAAAATTCTTAACTAAAAATTTACATCATACCTTATTCAATTTAGTGTATTTAGTTTCAAAATCTAATACAATAAATAAAAATGCCACGTTGCTATTAATATAAAAAAACATATAAATTCTAACAGCGAGAACAGAATTCTCGCTGTTAGTATTCATTTAACAGATTTCGTGGCCCATCGCGCTGTGATATATATTTCTTAGGCAATTTAACACGAAGTGACCCATATGAAAAAAACTTACGAATAATCAATGGCATCAATCGATATTATGCCAATAAAAAACAACAAAAAAACTACGAAAAGCCTTCAAGTTGCGAGGTAATCTTGTTTTGGTAAAAGCCGTTGAAACAGCTGAGCAAATTTGAAAATACAGTACGGTCGATATATCGTGGCCGTCTTGAAGTTAGGCTTTATGATTTTTTGCATATTGTATTAAATAAATAATCAAATGTAAGAAAAAACCTAAGACCAAATCTGAGCAGCCATCTACTTAGCTAATTTCAGGGCGTCACGACTCGTCAAACTTACTTTACAACTCGACTCACCCAACAGGATTGTTTTCTTTAATATTTTATATAGTGTTGATATTATTATGTCCTTATTAAACTTGTTAAAAAAAGGAACGTCTGAGTTTATGTAAAAACATTTTGCCTCCTACGATGTTTTATAAGTTCCAAAAAAAGTTCTTACAAATTCCTCGTGGTTTTTTACATTTTGATATGTCTACATCGTTATCAACTATTTTTACAAAATACAATGTTATTTATAAATTATAACTTCTTTTAGATCACATCTTTTTTGTTTTATAAATTCACTAATAAAAGATAAAACCAATTTATCTATATAGCATATCTATTGAGATCACTCTAACAAATTGGATACGCCTTCAATATTCCAATACACGTGTTAAGTTCACCAGCAAACAACAAAAACATATTTCATTCTTAGAAGGACGAGCTTCAAAGAAAGGACCGCAAGAAATAATAAATATAGAAAATAAATGCTGAACTTTAATTAAATATACATATTTTAGTCATATACACTACACTTTTATTTTAAAAAACTTTGTTTTTTTTTTAA
>DWAE01000225.1:0-18586 GCA_018237945.1 Heliconius sapho
CTCTGCCTACCCTGCAGTGTGCGGGATACAGCGTGAAGCTGATTTATTTGATTTTGATTTAGTACTGTATTGTAATACAGTATTGCATGCATAGACAGAGCATCATTAAATTTCTTTTTGCCTATCGGTTTTTAAATCTATTTTAAATACATCATTATCAAAGAATAAAACACTCAACATTCTGCATAAAATATATTTATTTATATTCTCAATAATCATAAATTCTTATGAGTAATGGCACATTTGTAAAAATCCAAACACACAATAATCTATTAATAATATGTTAAAAAATACTCTTTTTTATATAATATTATATTTTAATATATTTTTTTACATAAATATTCACGATATCTTTTAGCAATCTAATAATATAAAACACTATAATATAAAAATACTGTATATATGAAAATATATTTCATTTAATAAATATATTTTGTACACCAAAAATCAGTCAGAATTAACAGTATTGGTCCCTTACAAATATGTAAATATTATAAAAATCACAATTTCTGGAATTTTGTCACTCATCAACTAAACACTCATTAACTAAATATATTTAGTTGATACTACGTTATTCTTTAATATTTTAACAGGATAGAATATAAGTAGATATAAAAATACAAATGACAAGGAAAAACTACATAAATATAAATATGTATACAAGACGATAGCAGCCTTGTTATTTCAAGAAAGAAATAAACGGTTTATTGTTTGAGTGTACATATTTGTCTCTTTCTAGATATACTTACTATACTAAATATACTTTTAAGTGAGTGACTTACTGGCAAATTACAGATGAAACTAAACCAGAAATGCTAGTCGTATAAAGTTGAAATTTGGCATGTAGGATGTACGGGAGCTCTACGGGAACGGGATTTTCCATTTGAAAGTCTTAAAATTGTAGGCGACGACTAGTCAAAATAAAATTCACTTAATTCTACTTTGCACGCACGGTACACTGCAAAATGGCATTTCCTGTTTCACGACAAATCTTCCACTCAGTAGACTTTTGCCACACATTCGTCCGGAGCAAATAAAGCATTCTGCATGCCAGTGCATGTTACCCCACGACACCCCCTGTTGCTCCGGACCTATAACCCCTCCGCACGCTCTACAACGTTCTGCATAAAACTGATCATAACACGACAAACATACAGGCAAACCAGTCTTATCATCAGGAACATATTTCTTACCACCCAAAGGTGCATCACAGTGGTAACAGCAAAAGTGTTGTACATGGAATGCTCTGCCTTCAGCCGCTGTATATGGTCTTGTGAATATCAGTTCGTCACATCCGGCACAACGCGGTATCTCCAAAACGTTAGCCAAATCTCTTGCGCAATAAATTTCTCCTTTATAATAGAAGTATACGAGGTCGGCCAAGAGCTCTCCGCATTTGCAGCAAGTGAAGCATTGCGGATGCCATATAGCTTCCTGACCAGCTCTCTCTGCTTTAACAGCGACTTCACCAGCAAACATAGGTTTGTCGCAACGTTGACAGGGTACTCCTTCGTTGTACAATTTCCTGTTAAACTCCATTTCAGCCGGACTCAAGGACATGTCAGCAAATTGCGTTAGAATGGGGTCTAGTTGTTCCGCATAATTGCTTATATGCACAGGATTCCCGGTGTGATCCAGTTGTGCGTTCACTGGGATAGGATTTCCGATATGGTCGAGCTGTGCATTATCTGTAGGTACTGATAAGCCTGGGTGTGTACTGTAATTGGGCAATGGTGGCGGAACATCTTCTCCAGAGTGAGTCCTGAGGTATTCTCTCAGAGGCGCAGTTTGCTGTGGTTCAACTTGATTGGGTGGTTTCATTGTTGTGGAGTATTGTGGGCTTATCTTTGTGGAACAGAGAGTGCCACTAAGTTCTGGAGTAGTCGGTTCATGTTTCCAGCTCCATATTTCACCATTCGGCGCAAAAATAGTTCCCTTTTGGATCCTGCTATCTAACAATTTAGCACTACTCATAATGTTATTGTTGCTCACAGACCACAGATCTGGCATTACTTGAGCCCCTAAAGCTTTGTTAGCAAATTCTGTCACTTCCTCTTTAAATTGAGGATTTCTATGATATTCGTCACGGAATAACTTTATAGGTTGCAAGTAAACGTCGTTAGATACCGGCATGTTTAGGTCATTGAGGTTCTTCAACAATTTATCATACACGGGGCCATGTTCAACAGCGCTCTTTATTCTATCCGATTCAATTTTCATTATATTTAATTTGTCCTTGACGATTTTGCTTAGTGCTGGACTAGATTTGTATTCTGGCAAATTCGCAGCACTGCTAACAACATTGCCTTGAGAGTCCAACACTAGTTTTTTTTCTGAAGCGTTTTTGGGCACTATATTATATTTGACACCTCTCGATATGTTTGATATCTTTAACGGTAGGGCATAAGATTTAGTAGGAGTATGAGTTTTACTATTTTCAACTGAGTAAACTTCACCATTTTGAAGTGGTCCTACTCTGACTACGTTTCCCATACCAACCACGTGGTCTTTTATACGAGTAATATACTCCTGTAACAAAAATAATATTTTCCATGAAGTTACATTAAATACAAATTCAACAGTCGTATTATTTTACAATCGACTATAGTGAGGACAGGAGAAAAAATTTCATAGAATATCACTAAACATTTTAAGTGCTTAAGACTAATTGTTTTTTTTTTTGTATTTTAAAATATTAGTAAACCTGGGCCAAATTAAATAGAAATTAAAAAGTGACATGAATGTTTTAGAATTTAGTCTCATGACAAGATGAAATATGAATAGGAAATAGTCGGGAACGATTATATTTAAGTATTTACTACTACTATTTGACCGGCAAAAGGAACCAGAGTTTTAATACGTACTTTCTCTTTGCCCTATAAAAAAGTTAGCTAAAGCCCTCAACTATAAATTACCCCATATAAACATGTATAAGCCTATACAAAAACTATTAGAGAATAAAATTACAATTTTTCATACCGTATGTTCCGTTTTCTCTTGATCCGAGGCGTGGTGTCTTGCCGCTGTTGCCACATCGTGTGGGGGTAACTGTGTACGAAGTTGAGCACGTCTTTTCTTCGCCGCCTCCGACCCTGACACTGGCGCCAAGGGACCCAAACATGACATGTACTCTGATACCTGAAGAAAACATATATAGTATACAGAAAACGGCAAATATCGTGACACAGTGACTCCAATCTCCGGTTAACAAATTGTTTTTATTTATGTGAGACAAAGCGCGCCGTGGAGATTCGTGGAGGAATGTGGAGATTGGGGTATGCAGGTTCTCTTTACCTCTATATGGGGATAAAAAAAAAAAAAAAAAAAAAAAAAATGTTTATTAATCGGACAACCAATGATCCAAAGCGTAAAGCTGAGTAAGCTAAAAAAAAAATTTTAACGCAAACAATTTTAACTGATGCTTCTGCTGATGAGAAAGAGAGAGAGAGAGAGAGAGATTTGAATGTTTTTCATTAAATATTTTGAATATTTAAAAAAAGTATTATTCCACAATTAAGAAAGAGAAATAATAACTTAGAAAAAGTATAAAAAGCAGAACGTTGCGGGATTTTAGTCGCATCTAGCCAGGCCCTAAGTGTAACGTAAACATTAACCTATACAAACATATAGAAATATCAACATTAACTATTAGTATAGTTAGTAATTATTGGGTTACATAAAATATGAATCGTTAATTATTTATTAAATTGATCATCTATATGTCACGAGAAAGATTTATATCATATATGATTAATGATTTATACTATATAAATAAAACAAAGTGATAAAATTTGTATGTATGATCAGTTTGAATTAAAAACCTACTTATACCTACATTTACCAACAAAAATATTATTCAAAATATATTATAAATACGCATTAATTATAAAAATAATTGACGAAACTTAAGCTTGGGAAACCTTACTGAAATTTGAGATGGGGTTAAATGAAAGTCAGTTGCGGGAATTAAGAGGGTTACAAGCTCGTTAGTCAGACCCCTAAAAGTACTGCTAATCATTAATTAGATCATCACTTTATTTTCGAAAATTCTTTTAGCGCTATAACAAACTAATAATAGCAAATATGTATAGTTCATTTTTTAAACATTTTTAAAGTGTTATTCCACACTTAGGAAAGAAAAATACTTATTTAGAACACATATAAAAATTTGAACGTAGAGGGTCTCGAACCGACCTGGTCGGGTTCCAGGAGGCGCGGGTTCGAGTCCCGCTACTTTCGAATTCTTATACGTTTTTTAAATAAGTATGTATACTTCATCTAAATAAAAAATAAAATTAAAATATAAATAAATAGTACATAATCTTTTTCTTGCTTTTTTCTACAAAAATTATGCAGGTAGATAAGTGAGTAATTTATTTAAGGAAGTTTAAGCCGTTAATTACTTAACAATATGCAAAGCCTTTGCTTTTCCCCGTGCACAGCCCAATAATTTGAGATGTTGTATATTAACTGGCAGAACTTAATACTGTGCTTTGTCTTGTTACTAGAATGAGCTTTTGTCTCGACACCAGAGCAAAGAAATATTAATGTAAATAAATATTGTACTTCCTTGAATGGGGATTGAATCTACAACCAGTCGATTTTACAATCATACTCTGTGCCCCTGTGCTATGACTGGCCTCAAATAGAATAAATATGAAACACACTAATAATATATATATATGAATAAAAAATATTTTAAGCACTTTAAATGTTGTTCTAATAATAATATCATATAACACAATATATCTTATCAGTGCTGATATTGAATTCAAAGTTGGATATGATAAACAGATTTATGAATAGTATTTTAGTAATATTTTTTTAACATTTTCAAAGTAATTTTCCACATAAAGCTTCTTATGTTTAATAAAAACTATATTTTAGTTATATATCTAAAATACTTACCAGTTCTGTTGATGCATTTGGTGGTACCCAATCAAGTTTGACAGGTTTATCTGTTACTCCTCTAATTTTTATGAGGGGCACTGTAACAAAATAACAAAATAATTATTATATTTATAAAAAAATGTTACAAAAATAGGGAAATAACTTCTAACTGTAATTATTTCACATAAAACAATGGAATTTAATTGAATTGGAATTGAATTCAACCACATGAAATATCTAAAAATTTAGTGAGAATGGAAGAATGGAGCGTTGTGACACCAGTGTCTCTCTACTTACTATACTATATGTGCTATACATTATGAAGCTGATATGAATCTATCTAAATTAGTTTTATTTATTGTTTGATACTCACTGGAAGCTTTTTTAGGTTTTGCTGTACCAAGAAGCTCAAATTGAGCCCAGCCTGATAAATCATCATCTTGTACATCATGAACATCTTTACTACAATGACAGGCACGACATACTTTACGCCAAAAATGAAGGTCAAGCCCTGGGCAACCTGATCCTGAAAATATAATTTATATAAATATAATAACTTGACAATGAAAGTTTATATAAAAAAATATTGTAATAAAAATATATATATGCATAACATTTTCTATAACTATATAGAACTGTACTTTAATATACTATGCTAGATTATTGCACAAAAACATATAATACATAGTCGTTATTCATATGAAGCTTTGATAACCTACCGCATGAGTTACAAGGGGCGCCGGCGCCGCTATCGTGACCCAGACGTGCTTTACTTAATTTTTCTCTTTGACTCTCCAACTTTGATAACCAAGCCGGCGCCTCAGGAGTCTCCACACACGATTCACTCATCTTTAAGCCAAATAATATAAATAACTAAAAATTGAGAATAAAAAGGTTTTATCAGTTTATATTAGTCATAAAAAAGTCAAAGTATACTCACAGTTAAGCTAAGGTTTGATTACACAGTATATAAGATAACATAAAAAACAAAAGTAAAATTTAGTTTTTAAAATAAACTTGGATTAAAATGTATGAAATATAAATAAATGAGATTAATTACACACAAATTAAAAGAATGAATAAATAAAAATAAACACGCAAGACACAAGTACTTGCAAACACAACACAAAAGAACTGTCAAATGTCAAATATTCAAAAAGTATTAAGCAAAAGTACATTAACAGTCTGTATTGCCAGTGGCAGAAAGTCAAATATAACACTACACATTTCAAAAAGCATTAAATTTTAACGAAAGAAGTACTTTTTTCTCTAAGATTGAATAGAACCTCAACTGATAACTTTAAACTATATATAATAACTTAAATAATAAAGAATATCATGCTTTTTTGATTCTTTTTGTAGCCCCATACCATCAACATCATCCTTTAATTCCTTCTTCAATTACAAATTGCTATGCTATGCAGGTATACTTGATATGTCTACGTTAACATTAATTGAAATATGTTATGTTTTTTTTGTAACTGTTATGATACATTACAATTAAATATTTGAGAAAGAATAATATTTTAATCTATAAAATTTAAAACCTGGCAAGGCAGCATCCATCTTTCAATGCGTTTTTTCAGATTTACGATCTGGTTTTGGTATTTATGTACGAAAGTCCTAAAATAAAAGTTCACATATATTGAAAAATAAAATAAAACTTAACACCAACACATAGTTTAAAAAGAAATCAGCTTCAGAGGTAGTACATAATGTTTGTTTGGGACGAGTCTTTACGTATTTCGTGACTCATAGGCTTGTCTTTATTTATCAAATTGTGTACTTTTCATTTTTAGATGTCTTCAGGAAGACCGATCAAATGTGTTGTTGTGGGTGATGGAACCGTCGGAAAGACGTGCATGTTAATATCATATACTACAGACAGTTTTCCAGGAGAATATGTTCCCACAGTGTAAGTAGGCGGTCGTATTTTATCTTCCTGTAAGAAATTTTGTGTGACTATAGAATATATTTGAATGCTTGTATAAACAGATGTAGTTAATTATTTTATTTATTGTAGTAGAAAGTATAGAATGTTTATTGATGTACATTATTTATTTTACATATGATAATTAAGTGCTTGTTTTTTGCAGATTTGATAACTATTCGGCGCCAATGGTAGTGGATGGTGTTGCAGTATCTCTAGGACTTTGGGATACAGCTGGACAAGAAGATTATGATAGACTTAGACCCTTAAGTTATCCACAAACAGATGTCTTCCTTATATGTTTTAGTGTGACAAGGTACATTACAAATAGATATATATCAAATTATATTGATTCTTGTCCATTAATTTTATTAAATAAGGTAATATAATTGGTATAATATATTTCAGTCCTTCTTCATATGAAAATGTAACATCAAAATGGTATCCTGAAATAAAACATCACTGCCCTGATGCACCCATCATTTTAGTTGGTGAGTTATTATTTATTCTTTAACACTAATCACAGTGTTGTGGTGCAATGAGATTTTGTGTGACTATATAAGTGATATTTAGTTCAATCCCTATTTGGGGGAATGATGATATTAAAACTTTTTTTGTTTCCGTGTACTCATAAACAATTTGTGGCACTGTTTACAAGAAATTGTAAGAAAAGTGGGGAGTGCAGTGTCTTAACACTAGGCTTACCCTGTTAAATGAAAATATCTATATTTTAAAAGATTCCTTATCATTTTAATATCACTTTAAAGTTACTTATTATATTTTAGGCACAAAAATTGATTTGAGAGATGATAGAGAGACATTAAGTTTACTTTCCGAGCAAGGCATGTCACCCCTCAAACGGGAGCAAGGTCAAAAGTTGGCCAACAAAATAAGAGCTGTTAAATATATGGAATGCTCTGCATTGACACAGCGTGGGCTAAAACAGGTTTGTCAAGTCTTAAATCATTAATGCATTACTCATCACTTATATATGCTTTGCACCACATGATTAATAAGGCCATTATTTGTAACAACTGGTTATTATTAATAATGGCTAGCAATATTTGATCAACTTATAATTTTCTTATCTACATAGCATTATTTATTGCATTGTCTCGTCATTATGAATATTGCTATTAATGTGTATAATATATAATACAATATTTTGATATATTCAATTTAATATTAAGTGACATTTAAATAATAATGATATTTTTGTTCTTTCCAAATTAAGAAATTTTTACATTTTAAATTAAACTCTAATCTAATTGATGCCATATAATTATGTATTATGTATGTATGTATGTATGAATGTATTTATATATGTAGTATGTATATATGCTTAAAACAATTTTGTATTCACTATATATTGGTTTATGTATTTCTTAGTACTTTTTGCACCTTTCTGCTTTCTTTTATAAAATTAATCCTTACCTTTTTCGTTTGGTTGCCTGTAAGAGGTTGCTTTTAGTGATAATGAATCTTAGTGATGATGAATGAAAATTTGTTGTTATAATGTACTGTATTTTATTCTTCTTCTTATTTGTGCAATAAAGTATTATATTATTATTATTATTGCTTACCCATGACTGCAGACTACTTCAATGTGTTCAATATGTTATTAATCTAATTAAAGAGTGTCATTCAAAAACATTTATATATAGATATTTTAATGCTATTCATATATTGTTAGCATTATTTAATGGAGTAATAATAATAATATTGTTTTTAAGCCATTGTGTAGTGGCATAGCATCTGACTCTAAACAGCATGGTTGTGGGTTTGAACCCCAATCTTGAAAATTAATTATTTTGTCTAAATTTTACGTCTTAACACTACATTCTCCATTTCTCTAATAAAAACAATATTATTATACAAAAAAAAAATTTATTAAAATTATTTGTCTGCTTAATTATTTACCTCCTAATCTGCAAATGCAAAAACTGCTTTATTTTGTATACTAATAAATCTGAATATTTATGTTTATTCTAGGTATTTGACGAAGCCGTCCGTGCTGTATTAAGACCTGAACCTCAAAAGAGACACCAGAGGAAATGTTTAATCATGTAAAGGGAATATTATGAAAATGTATAATAATATCACACAATGCTAATCTCATAACAGTAATAATATGTTTCTGTACCTAATATATAATTTTATAACAAATGATTTAAGAAGTGATTATTTTGTATTGTGCCATAAGATTTTCATAATAAAGTACTGTAAATTTAATTCTCAAATATCAAAAAGTTTCTTGAAAAACTTTTACATCAGAAACAAATAAGCAATTTTATGCTATGTAATTTGTACCTGGGATATAACAAATGTAATATTTTGGATTTGGATACGGATATATCGGTTTCGGTAAAATTTTTGAGATTTTTTTTAGAATCGTTTTTTGACAGTTTCTGATATTTATTGTGATGCAAAATAATAAAATTATCTGTATTTTGTATCGGATTCGGTTACAAGTAAGGTTAGTTTTTTTTATTTCGGATATCGGATAGTTTCCGTTACGCTAAGGAATCTTCATACATCCGTGGATGATAATAAAATGTACAAAAAGTTCTTATAGTCATTTTTTAAAATATTTTTCTATGAAATTTGTTTCGTTGTCCGTATTTTCTTTATGCTTCCCCAAGCAAGTTAAAATGCCAAAGATATGAATAGATATAAGTATGTAGTTTTTTTTTTTTAAACCAACACCGACATGGTTGGAAACAAATTGTTACTGTTTACCGAGTTAGAGAAACTATTATATTATTTTTATAATATTACATTATGACCTCAATAACTTTGAACTTGCGAAATAAATATATGCAACAAATGAACAAGGACTGACAATTAATTAGTTACGAAGCTAGTTAGTTACGTTAACATACTCAATAATAGTAATTGCTTAGTTGCAGAAAATATTTTTATCAACAAGCATTTATATAAATTAACGGCATTTTTAATAGTTTTTCTTTATATGAAACAAATTAGGAGGTAATCATAATTTAGGCACATGTTTACTAGATCTAAGCTAGAAACTAATAACGAAATATAATTATCCCGCTGTCTGCTTTGGATAATTGACCTTAAACAGGTTTTTATTCTCAGGGTAGGATTACATCACAAAATTATGTGAGGATTTTGAACATTTTTGTGCTAATAAATAAAGCTCGAAAGGAAAATCTCTTAGTTTATAAATATTTTTGGTGTTTTTTTTTTATTTTCTTATACTCGAATGTGTTTGTAATTTTATTAAGAATTTAATGAGGTATCTAGTTTTTTTTACAGTCGTTGCACATTACGAAATTGAAAATGTGTTTAGTCGTTTTTAGGTGAAATATTTTTGTATGTGAAACTCATAGCTTAAGATGACAAAGCATTTAGTGTGATTATACCGCAGCGATATTACTCATGGATATTTTATAGACTGCTTTGAGTTACAGGAGACGCTTTGAAATTAATGTGTATATAAACTTTAATTATTTATATTGTAAGAACAAATGCGCAATTTACAAATAAAAATCTTATTGTAATATGTACTGCACTTTATAAATTATTGAATTATAATGTCTTTTTTTTCTCTTAATACCTGAAAATGTCATTATTAGAGAGTATTAATAAGAAGCAACTACATTGATTACGTAATTTATTTCAAATAACACATATGTCGTTAAAACATTATAGTCGTACACTTGGGATTAAAATACTTGACTGCTTATCAACATTAATTCATAAAAAAAACCATGCAATTTTATCACATTTAAATAATGGCAAATACATTCTATTTTTATTTCAAGTAACAATTAAGTGCCAATTTTATTCACTAACATTTAGATAAACATTAATAAGGAAAACACATTTACGAAGTAGCAGACAATTTGCAACATTAACATATTATCTAATTATTCACTGCTTTTAATAGAACACAAATGATTTTGTTCTATTACAGTTTCACACAAATTAATAATCATACATTTGGATTACACTTAAAAATTCATAGTTGTGACGTGAAGTTTTTGGCATCTTTCAAAAGTTTGATATCATTATGCTACGGTTTTTTGAGAAAATATGCAATATACAAGTAGCGATTCAAGTTTTATATACTCATAAAAAATGACGGCAAACAATCTAGGCGGTTTATTACCACCACATATTATGTTTACATAAGAGAAACACATTAGTTTCATTGGATATTACTGTTAAACAAGTTGGCTTGTGTCAAAATTAACTACAGCCGTTGTGAGCAGATATTTATTTAAAAACTGTTGACTTAATACTGACTACCTTTTTATTAATGTAAACTTTGATCAGCAATCAGCATATGAAATATTTTATCATACTTATCCCATTTTCATAGGACAATGGTTATTATATGCAAAGTATCATGACAAATACGTCACGGACACTAAAATTGATAATAGGCACCATCACTAAGTGATCAAATGACTAGCCTTCTTATATCAACTTTTGTTATTTACACAATATCAAATTATCAAATACATTAGAAGTAGAAACTTAAAAAATTCTTACACTGTTAAAGCTTAAAATAATTATAACAAACGACACAGAGCAATTTTAAATGCAACATTTTAGGACAACATTGATAAATAACATGGACACGCTTATAATTCAAATAACTAATTCTACTTGTAACGTTACAAATACAAATCTAACCGTCATTCATTTGGTTTTTAAAGACATTAAAATAAACTTGTCATTAATAAGAAATGCGTAGTTTACTAATTCCACGCAGAAATATGCATAGGAATAATAAAATGGTATAATAGAATACTGACCGGACTGAGATCTATATTAAAAATTTAATATGAATAACAAAAATTAAACTCACTATGTTTTGTTGATTTTTCAGTTATGTGAAGATAAAAATATTCAAATTCTTTTTATCAAAAGTTTCATCTCAATATAAAAATGTAAAGAAGAATATTTCAACTTTCAATTTATAACAGTATTAAAAAGCATCAAATACATAATTATTACAAATACAACATTATAAGACTCTCATACACATAATATGAAAAATACATTAAGCATACTAGGTATGTACTTCACCTTTATTTGGCCTCATAATTTACAACTAACTGATATTGTTCAGCAATTGTCAAAATTTTATAATTACACAAATAAATCTAACAGTGACGCAGAGATGTTACGGATTTAATATTTCGGATTTGGAAACGGATGTAGAAATATATTGGTTACAGATCGTTATTTCCAAATAACTTCGCTTAAGGACATTACATCTTTGAGGAGTAGCAAGTTTTCTAATGTTATCATTTCGGCCACTAACTTATCCATTTCTTTTTTTAAATTCTATTACTTTCACTCAGATGCCAGGTAACATCAAACAACTGTCTTAACAAATTTAATTTAGATTCCACTTATTTAAAATTTCCAATTGGGATTCAGTAATACGGTTACGGACCTCCACAACATCCCTTTAGTCAAGTTAAACTTACACTGAAAAGTATCCCATAAATCTATTTATAGATTGTATGATGTATTCAAAGTTCACAATGTAAGATTTAAAATTAGTCTACAATTTGTGCATATACAATATATACAGCAAATATTACAGTAAACATAATCAATGTTACTGCATATTTTATATTTTGCAACATATTTATATTTCATTATCCTAAGGAGCATATTAAAAACAGAATATATAATACAGTAAGCATGATATTGTAATTGAAAACAGTGAATCCAACTGTTTGGTTACTATTGTAAATGTTTATTTTGATAAATAAATATTTTTAAAAATTATCATTTCCTGATAAGCCAGGTTGATAATCTTCAACCTCATATCACATAGCTCTGTATGGACCTTGTGATTTTAGGTATTGTATTACCAAAGAAGGCCCTGAAGAAACAACTTCTGGAGGCAAGGCTGTTAGAGGACAATTCTCAATACTCATAATTTGTAAGCTAACGCAAAGTGCGAGTTCAAATGGAAGGTTACACAAATTGGGATTATCATTTAGATATAAAGCTTCTAAATTCTCTAGTGTGCCAATTTCTTCTGGCAAATATTGCAAATTGTTCTCACCAACACTCAAAGTTTGTAAGTTAACCAAGTGACCAATAGAGCGCGGCAGAGATATTAACTGATTAGACTGCACAATCAATTTTTTTAATTCCTGTAAAAACCCAATTTCATTAGGCAGAACTTCTATTTTATTCTCTTCCAAATCCAAATATCTTAGTTTTCTTAAATTTCCAATGCTGGGTGGAATGCGTTTCAATAGATTATTAGATAGTATTAACACCTCCAAATTTACAAGACTCTGAATGTCGTCAGGCAATTTTACTAGTTGGTTGGTACCTAAATTAAGCTCCACCATATTTGTCCATGTTCCAATGTCCAGTGGTAATGATGATAATAAATTCTCTTTCATATTCAATTTAGTTAGATTTCTTGCCCTTGAGAAAATTCCATAAGGTATTTTATCTATTTGATTATGTTCAAGATTAATAGAAGAAACACTAGTAAATTGTGCTGGACCACCACTTGGGTAGCTCATAAAAGAGTTCCGAGACAGAGTTAGACTTGTAAGTTCAGTTAAGTTGCAAAGCAATCCATCTGGTAGCTGTGATATTGAATTTCCTTCTACATTAAATTCATCCATGTGCTTGCAGTTACTTAATGAAGCAGGTATAGCATTTAGTCTGTTATATCTGAGTCCTATGCGGTTTATTGCCTGCAGGTTTCCAATTGTCTCAGGTATATCCAATAATTCATTGTGCTGTAAATCTAAAGTTGATAAATTTACACAATTGCCAATTTCTTGTGGCAAATGTTCCAAATGATTATGAGAAATATCAAAGGTTACCAAATTTACCAATTTTCCAATACCAGAAGACAATTCTTTAATTTTATTTTCTCTTAAACTTAACATTGTTAAATTAGTGAGGTTAGCTATACCATCTCCAACTACTCTGATTCTATTAAATCGTAAAAACAAAGTAGTGAGTGATGTTAATTTATATACTACTTCAGGAATGTCACTTAATTTATTATGCCTTAAATCTAGCACTTTCAAACACTTCAAATTTGCAAGTGAATCAGGCAAGCTAGTTAGAGAATTCTCATTTAAAGCTAGTGTTTGTAAATTGGTTAAGCAACCAAATTCTGCGGGAAGAGCAACCAATTTGTTTCCATATAAATAAAATTCTACGAGATGAGTGAGGTCTCTCACATTAGGTGGCAAGGACGTTATAGAAGATTTGCTTAAGTCTAGCCTTTTTACACCTTCGTCGCGACATCTCATAAATTCTTTAATAACATCGAGGTCTGCTTGTATGGGTTTATTTTTCCGAGCTGTGGGCTTAGGCTTATTTGATTCAGGATGCTTAACAGTTACTACTTTTGGTCGTGCTCCTTCTGTGTTTGTTAGCGACGCTGCTGATAGCTTTTTTTCCCTCATTCCGTGATATTTTTCTCTTGGACTTACTGTGCCAATAGTATCTAATGCTTCAGAATTTTCTCTCGATGAATTATCGAGATTCATTCCGCAATCGGCACAATATTTTATAGCCAGACAAATTTTAAAGGATTTAATTTTATTATTAGCACAACATTCCCAATTTTTTGATCACGACACTAGTAAGAAAAACAATCAATATCTATTTTCAGAGATGGTACGCTTCACAGAATGACAATTTTATAACAAAGGAAATTCCATATCAATATAATTATTTCTCACTACACACGAGTATAAACTGTTTGTTGCTTCAATGATCGCGAAAATTAGTTTAAAATTTATTGGCAATTTAAATATGCCATAAATATTTTACGACGAAAAAGACAACGCATTTAATGATTTTACATCGCAAAATCTAGTCCCTGCCCAACAGATAAAACATAAATTGCTCTGTGCTCCCTTCTGTCTTCCTGCAGTTTTCAATAGCTACAGAGTTGCCAGACTATTGACTAATATGATGAATAAAAATGAGATTTTATTTTGATAATTTTATGTCATATCCAACCAGCTTAATCAGTCATTTAATTAATAGCTAAATCTATTTATTAAACGGTTCTATTCAAATTGTAACGCGACTGTTGTGGGTTCGATACCCACTCACAATAAAGTATTATTTAATAATACTTTCTGTTCTGCAATCTGACACCAAGGCAAAAAGAACTCAACTTAACACGGGGTCTGGGAACAGAGTGTCTGGACTCCCAGGTTTCCTCTACCTACCCTGCTCTATGTGGTATAAAGATAAAAAAATGTTGAAAATTAAAATATTTATTACTACTGGTATGAGATATATAATATATATAATGTATATTAAAAATACACTTGTATGAAAATATGTAAAAAAAAATATGTGCGGTAGCACAGCATGGCCGTAGGAAATAAGGAAGCCGGGTGGGTTGTGCCCACCTTTGAATAGTGAATAGTCTGGTGCCTATCCTAGAAATATTACTTATAACACAATTTGCCCTGAAAAGTAAAAAAAAAACAATATTTACGAAAACATATTTATTCAAAGCTCAGGCCTCTTCACACAAAATATCTTTAGAAACTAGATAAGCTAATGCCGCACAGTACAAATTCTTCTAACTTTTATCATTTTATTTCAGTCATTTAAATTATCTGTTTAAAAATGTAAGTAGAAGTGGCAGCACTGGCAGTTTTAGGTTTGGGCAAAAGTACTGGTAGTGACAGGTAGTTTGGAGAAACTAAAAACATTGTTTTTATAAAAAAATTATATTAAAAGTACTTCAAAATGGACAAAAGTAAAGAAAAAGAAGAACAGAGTATCATGGATAAGTCCATGAGATCTGTCTTTGGTAATAACAACGAATTTTCGTTTTATTTTTGTTGTACTTTTGAAACCGCTAATTCTTATATTTCTGTCCTTTTAGTTGGAAATATACCTTATGAAGCAACGGAAGAGAAATTAAAAGATATTTTTAGTGAAGTTGGTCCCGTATTGTCATTTAAACTTGTATTTGACCGGGAGACAGGCAAACCAAAAGGTTATGGTTTCTGTGAATACAAAGATCAGGAAACTGCACTGAGTGCTATGAGAAATCTTAACGGCTATGAAATTGGTGGTCGTTCACTTAGAGTTGACAATGCTTGTACAGAGAAATCTCGAATGGAAATGCAAGCATTGATGCAAGGCCCTCAGGTACACAGGCATATTTTTAGAAGTACATTATTTTGTTACTTATTAGTTTTATTTCTGCACTCTGGTTCCTCAACTCACCTACTCTGTTATATACGGGATACAGAGTAAGGAAATGAATAAATAATAACCATTTAATTTTTTCATAATTTACAGATAGAAAATCCTTATGGAGATCCTGTTGATCCTGATAAAGCACCAGAAGCTATTAGTAAAGCGGTAGCTACATTACCCCCAGAACAAATGTTTGAGTTAATGAAACAAATGAAACTTTGTATTCAGGTTGATATGTCTAATTTATTCATTTATATTTTTTTTATGGAAAAGATACGGCAAACGAGCCTTCGGATCACCTGATGGTAAGTGATTACCGCCGCTGATGGCCCCGTGCAACACCAGAGGAGTTACAGGTGCGTTGCCGGCCTATAAGGAGTTGGGCGCGGGAGCCCGGGAGGCAGAGGGAACCTAGTGTTAAAACACTGTTCCCCACTTTCTACCGAATTCTGTAGGCATTGCGTGTTGAGTGGCGGAACTCAACGCCGCGCTTAACCTCGATACCACAGCGAAGAAATGGAAATATAAATTTAAGTAAATATTGCATCTCCTCGAGTGGGGATCGAACCCACAATCAGTCGGTTTTACAGTCACACCTCGTGCCGCTGCGCCACGCCTGGCCTTAATTTATTTATTCTAAATATTTTGTTTTCAGAATAACCCAACTGAAGCAAGGAATATGTTGCTTCAAAATCCACAACTTGCTTATGCCCTTTTACAAGCTCAAGTGATAATGAGAATTGTTGACCCAGCAACGGCAGTTGTAAGTATTTTTACAACTTGATTTCTCTCATAAAGCACTGTCAGCTCTGGTTTTGAGACATCCCATGACAATTCAATGCTACACTTATTTTCCTTATCAGAGTGAACAATTTAAAATAATTGATTCCCCACTAGTGGAAAATGAACTCCTAAAACCATCGCCGCTCTGCTCCCTTGTTCATCATATATTAATGGTCTAAGTGTTTTTTCTTTCATACATTATATCCAATTAATATATGTAATTCAAATAATAATTTTATTGTACCCATATAAAAAGTAACAATGTGTAAAAATTATAATAATAAACATCTAAACTTTATCTATGAATATCATACACATTTTAAAAAGATTGCAATATTTCTTTTAGCTTTGCGCTGTACCTCTTAAATAGCCATATATATATATAGGATAGGTAGAGCGAAATTTCACTTTTTGTGGCATTACATGTAACCCGCAACTATAGTGGTTACAGTCATATGTCGTCCTCAGCTCCAATATTGATTATTCATATTTTGCAGACCATGCTCCATCCCAGCAACCCAGTACCCCCAGTTCTGCAGCCTGGCATGGATAAGGCATCAAATAGCTACATGCCGAGCACTCAACAACCAGGTACTTAAATGACATAATATAAACCTGCTAACAGCCAACAACTAATAACAAATTGTCAAGAGAGGCAAAAAAAATATTTAAAAAACTATAAGTATCAAGTGTATTTTACATAAACTATTTAAAACTACACGAATTTAATCCTAAGTGAACACAGAACTCGGCACCCATATAGATTTCCCATTCTCTTGTTGGTGAAGTCAAGAACAACACATTACTAAATTTGGCTCTCATTTCACATTTATGTTTTTATGGCATACAATCATATTAGAAGGTTTTTACAATTGCAATAAAGAAATACACATCAACGACAATTCAATGAATATTGATTTAGTATTTTTTTTAAATATTTTGAAATATAAAAATACTATATTACTACATTCCAGGAGGCGCGGGTTCGAGTCCCGCTACGTTCAAGTTTTTATACGTTTTCTAATTAAGTATAAAAATACTGTAAAGTAGCGGGATTTGAAGCCACGCCTCTTTAGAAACCGTCCAAGCGCTCTGACCAACTAAGCTATACTTTCTCAGCAACCTACGACGAAGTAATTAAATGTTTTTACAATATATTTATGTTAGCATTTCTGTAGGGAGAGTTTTACAAATTGCGTTACCCAAAGATAATTACTTAGAATTGTCGTTTGGCAAGAGAGAATACTATTTTTTAAATATTTTTAAACTTTTATTCTACACTTAGATAAGAAAACATTTTTTTTATTGAACGAAAATAAATTGTTTCATAATTCATTTCAGTGCAACCACCACCAATGCTGAACAATCCACCACCTGCTCCTCCACAAAATCAATATGCCCGTAAGTATATATTCTTTTCTTTTTCTTTTTTTAGCACGGACGGACGGAACGCAAGATAAGTGTAAATGGTAAGACATTAGAATGAGTGAATGAAGCGGTATACTTGGGAAGTATGTTCAGTAGAGATGGAATATACAAGATGGATGCGAAAAGAAGTATTGCTGCCGGTAACAGGGTTAACGGAGCCTTAGCTGCATTGATGAGACGGCGAAACATCGGCACAGCTGCGCTTTTGGCCGTACACAATGCAGTGTTGGAAAGATGAATGCTGTGGAGACACTTTACCCGATCGAATCTGCTATGAAGAGATACAAAAAAGGCCGCCGTGTGATCCCGGCCTAGAATAGGATCATCCTGGTACTGGTGGTGTCGTAA
>DWAE01000226.1:0-18564 GCA_018237945.1 Heliconius sapho
TTACATTTTCTCAAAAAGTATACGTTCAAATTACATGCTATAAAAGCCAAAGCATGTCTTCATAAAATTTCCTTGATGATGGAATAACATTCGCTCGTAAGTTTCAATATCTTTATGAAATAAAAAAACCGTTGAAATTTCTCAAAATGCCTTATTGTGACTTATTTAACTCCGATACATATACGGTATCGCAGACTTTTTTTATAACTTATAAAATAGAACATTTCTTCCATGCAATTTACTGCCATACATTGTACAATTTTTGCAGCGCACGCGCTTAAAGCAATTCGATGGCGTTCATTATTGTTGTTATTTCTTTATTTAAGGTTAACTAAGCCCTAAGATACACCTTAATGTTATAATGCCTGCAGCACTCCTAAAGAACGTACCTTTCATACAAAACCAAAAATAAGTAAATCGGACCAGTAGATCCAAAGATCTTAGCGTTTAAACAAACAAACAAGCTTTATTATAATAGTATAGATTTATTTCTTAAGTTATAAAAATTTTTGGTTTCCGAATTTCTCTTAAAAATGACATAATTAAAACTTAAATTGGGTCGCCTACAATATTTCATAAAGTACATATTGTAACCCGCATAAAGCACTGTGGATAGAAGGATTCCAGTATTGAGAAACTCCGTTCCCCACTTTTCCCCATATTTATAAGACATTATGTAGTGAATGGCAGACTCAACGCCGCGATTTGTCTTGTTACCAGAGTGATTTATTTTATATACTTAGTTCATTCCCTTTTCATCAATTAATTTTATCTATTGTTATTAACTTATTTATTTCTGTCCTAGACTTTGATTCCCTACTACACGGTTTAAAAAATATTATGTTCTTAATATGCTATTTACCAAAACAAAATGACGAAGTTCGTAATTGTATTTTTTGTTTATATTTCCTTTCACTTCACACTGTATCTCTAGCGTAGCAGAGTAGGTATAGGAAACTTGGTAACCTAGTATTAAGACACTCCATTCCTATTAAGCTTTCCTGCCTTTCCCCGCTTTTCGCCGAATTCTCAGGGTATTGCATGTTACCTGTAAAAATCGAATCCAAAACCCGTTGCGTTTACAGTCGCTTGTGCCCCAGCGCCACGACCGACTTTAAATTTCATTTATGCCAATTCTATTTTATTATTCATTATCTAAATCATTTTAAAAGCATCCAATTCTATATATTAGATCATACTTGTTACAATTAAAAAATATATATATTTTTAAATGCCATCTATTTTTAATTGTCTTACTACCGTGAATTTGTTACTACTATCACTATCGTATCTTGTCAACAGATGTCTATACTAACAAGTCAGTTACTTCGTAGCTAATTATATTTATTGTTCCTAGATGGCGCTGTTCATAAGCGAACTATTCTAGAATTATAAATTAGTAAGCTAATAACCAAGTAATACCATTTCTTAACCATAGATGGCGCTGTTAATATGCGACTATTTTAAATATACACAACATCAGAAGACTTTTATGTTACTTAAGAGTATTTTAATTTAGTCGGTTACCCCCAAGCAGTATAGTCAATACGAAGTATGAACAAAGCTAGTCTATGGACATTCGTACGATTTGTTCATTGAATTCTGACAGTCTGTTACCGCTTGCATTAATAGCGGCTTGTGTCGATACTTCGAATACATTTATCGTACAAATTACAGTGTTTTTTCCAATATTGTGACAGAAATACAGTAAAAAACGGAGTTTTACTCGACGCCAGTTAAAGTGCAGTGATTTTAGTGGTATCAGTTAACAATTATGTGTTAAAAACATGGTGCAGTAGCCGAAATACGTTTGGTTGTAAGCCGGCTGTCTTGTTGTGGTGAGTACAATCGATATTTACCCCCTTTTATCCTGTTTCGTGTTCCTTTTTCCTATTAAATATGTCTCCTTGACAATATAATACTTGCAAAGTTGCGGCCTGAATAATATAGGTAAACTACTTGAAGCATGATTATAAGAAAGTAATGATGAAGTAAAAACAAACTTTAATATATTTTCTTCAATAAATCATCAGTTCTGGCCAATTAGATATCTAGAAGCTGTAGATTGGATCAATGGTAACGAGAATTCACATTTTTTATATATTATTCCAGTTAGATGCTTATAGTGGCTAAGTTAAAATGACTTTCTCATACATAACTGTATGTCTTAATATGGTATGAGTTTATGGTAGATTGTTTTATATGATTACGTTTTAATTGCTCTTTTGTATGTAAAGTGAATTTTTACTTTACTTTAACATGTTAAAAACAAGTAGGTTTGGATATTTAAATTATAAGATTTAATATTTTAACTTAAGGAAACAGCTTTTGTATAATTGTACTAACTTTGTCCACAGCCAATAAAATCTTTATTTTTATTTAATATAACTATTAAGAATGTATCAAAAACATTTCTGTAGAAATAAAAAGTACTCATATTACTGTTTTTAAAAATGATTATAAAACTTTAAGGTTTATTTATATATAAAATATATGCTATTTACTTTACTGCAATCAAATTCAATTACTATATAAGATATAATGTTTTTAATATCATAAATAATAAAAATAATTCCTATCTTAGTAACTTATTTTTCATTAAAATTTTACCTTTAAACAATTTCTTACTACATTTACAATAGATATGTTAAATAATGATATTTATGGCTGCCATATTATCATTAAATTTCATTTGCAATGATGTCATGCTATTATCTTTTTTTACATAAAACATTTAAAACTAGATATTTGTTAAACCTTTTAAAGAAAGAAAATATATGATAAATATAAAAAAGATACATAAAGTTGTCGATGAAATCACATCTATATTCATATTATACGTAAATGATGTTATGTATATATTAATAAAATGACTTATTGACCTTTATTAGACAAGCTACTATTATCTAACCAGGTAAAGGTGAGTGTTAATTCTTTATTATATTATTTACTAGGATCAATATGAATATTAAACAGCTTTTACCTTTAATTCTTGATGCATAGTGACCAAACACTATGTTTTTCCTCTTCTTTAATTCAAAGTAGTCACTAAATACAGATACTATTAATGTACTATAATTTAAGGTTTCTTATAACATTAGCTTAAAATAACATGTTACTTCTAAGGTTCAAAAGAAAATAATGATTCATTCTTTCATTCGCCATTTTCCACCAAATTTAGTTCATGAGTAAGACAACGACTATACACTTAAATTATCTATAACTTCGCTTTAGTTTAACTTAATTTCTACTTATTTATATCATTTTACTTCAATAATATAATTTTTCTACATACTTATCAACAATTTAATAGCCTAACTACTACATAATTTCGTGTTTGTTTCCAAGAAAACTTAAAAGAAAACAAAATGGAATAGTTTAAGCGGCCCTCAATTGATTTACGACTAAGATATAGAACAGATAAGTCATTGTATCGCGACTCGCGAGTGTCCACTGAGGCATAACAAATGAATGCTTGTGTAGAATACGCGACGAAGGCGAAACATAAAATTGTTTACATCGTGTTTATACTATAAAGAGGCGTCGTAAGTTATGGATTTAAATCGGTCTTAGGGTTTATAGTTACAATATAGATGATCTCATCATCTACGCTACAACTGACCTTAGGTCACACGCAATGCGTCCAGAATTCGTAAAATGGAGAACGTAGTGTCATAACAATAGGTTCCTTTTGCCTACCCTGTGTGGGATACTGCGTAAAATAAAAACAAATGAATGATTCTCCGCTCCAGTCCAGTCCATGCAATAGATTAACATTTTAAATAAGCGGAGACAACATAATTGTGGCTTAACGATTTATATACAACAGATGTGCTTATGTACCTATAATTCAGTTACAATATTCACGTTAAAAGATTTTTAATAAGTGAGATAAAGTATCATTTGAAAAATACTAGAAACATACTCTAATAACTAAAATTTTTAAATTGTAAGTACTACATCAGTAGTAAAAAGGCCAGTGAGGTAGTGGCGCAGGAACACATTAGTGCGATTGTCAACTGTTCGATTCCCACTCGATCGAGATTCGATCTAAAGTGCGGCGTTAAGTTCCGCCACTTAACACGCAATGCATCCAGAATTTAAGGGAAATTCAGGCACGAGATACAATATTAAGCTAAAAAAAAATTGCTACTTAGCAAAGAGTTTTTGAACTATTTCTTTAAAATTTAATTATTTATTTTATTTGTTATTTAAATATATTTCAATAACGCATGTGATGTTACCAAGTAGTCCTTCACATGTTACGGCCAGGCCACTTTCTAATGGATGTTATGAAAAAGCTTTACGCTTTCAAAGTAACCGCGCGTCGTTATTTCATTCTTGACTCTTTTATTGCGCTTGTCCTATTTAAAGACAATGGAAAATTCATTATAGGTCATATGCAATATTAAACTTATAATTTATTATTTTAATTAATATTATGTCGAATAATTATTTAAAGAATATTTTGCTATATTTTTCTGACTTTACTTTGTTTTCCGCTTACAATAGGGTAGGTTGACGGAACCTGAAAAGGAAAGGTTCATACAGTCCCCTCCCACCCGCAAAGCTTAATTTTCAAAACATTGCGCATTGAGTGGCGAAACTCAACGCCGCTCCTTGTCTTGTTATCAGAGCATGGAAATAAAATTAATTCATTCCCCCGAATGGGAACCTATCTCACAACCGTCGCGTTTACAATCAGACACTGTGCCACTGCGCCTCTACGATCAATATATAATATAACAATATTAATAATTCATATTTTTTCAGTAAAGTAGAGGCAATAGACAATTTTTAATGTATTATTATTTTCGATTTTATAAAAACATCTTCCGGCATTATATCATATAATCTTTTCCATAAACCTATATATCCTAAGGGAGTGAACCCACGCGCTTCTCAAATTGTTATCATAGTATTGAAAAGGTTGCTTCTGTGTCAATATCAAATTGTTTTGAAGTTAGACGATTTCCGAGAACTTTCGATATGCTAATAGACTTTATGTTTCGCACTAAGTTTTTCTTGTGACTTCGCTCACGTTGTTGGATAAACGCAAGCTAATCATATCTTAGCTTCTTTCATCATGACATAGTGACATGACCCTGACCGCTAGTAGAGTAGATTAAATAGAAACTATTCCCGTGATGCAATATAGCCTATTTATTAGCCTTCCTCGACAAATGATATTTTTTTCAATTCCCACGAGCAGTTTCTGAGATTATCGCTCGTTCAACCTAACAAACTCTTTAACTTTATAATTTAATAATTAGTATTAGTACTGTAGATTTACTTAAAAATCGTGGTAATTAGAATCTATTTGATATATTTATTGTTTAACAAGGAATGTCTTGATATTTTTTTTGTATCGATACAACAGCTCGTCGCTCTAATAACTACATTAGTATAAGGTTAGTAGTGGTCGATGCTATCGTGGCACAGTTAGAAACACGTGACTGTGACATGCGATGGTTGTGAGTTCGATTTCTATTTGAAATAATGATTAATATTAAGCTTGAAAATTACGGTAAGTTTTGTTATTTTATAAAATTATTACATCTAAAAATTAATTAAATATGATTTTCAGAATATAATCACCCAAATTGTTATTCAAACTCTCAAAAGCCTAAATACCTAAAGCGATCTAAAGCGATTTCACAAGTCAGTCTGGATGCTGTTGTAGATAATCTCTTAGAGACACCGAGATGAGACAGAATCTATTTAGAACTAAGGAACTTTCAGTGTTGACTGTTAGACTCAACGAGGTGGCATAAGGAGGAAAATATATAGCTAGTTTAACTAGATATTTACGTTTTGAAGTTGAAATATCAGCAAGTTTTATGAACTTGTGACGATTACAAGGAGAAATCATTTTTCTTACTATTTTACTACTTTATGAACAAATTTTTATTTTTACAATGTAATAATATGAAAAAAAAAACGGTCAAGTGTGAGTGGGGGTGGGGCCAAACGAGGGTTCCGGATTGTAGATCAACAATATATAATAAATGGTAGTTAAAAAACTAAGAAATCATACTTTTATAATAACAATAATAAGAAAATCGTGTTTTTTTAAATTTATTTTGCAACTCATTATTAATTTAATTAGGTGCATGTTACTCCATAAATTGAAGCCATCGTAGCGTTGTGGGGCAGCATCTAACTGTAAATGCATTTGTTGTAGGTTCGATCGGTACTCGGGGTAATGAATTACCTACTTTTTTATTCCTATGTTTCCTTTATACCTTGCAGACCTGGGAGAGCATAGTATTGAAACATTCCGTTCCCCACTTTCCGCCGAATTCACTAGGCATCGCACGTTAAGTGGCGAAACTCAACGCCGCGCATTGCCCTGTCACAAAAGCGATAGAATAAAAATAATACATATTTCACCCTCCCGAGTGCGAGTACCCCTGCGCCAAAGTCTTCAACTCTAGGTATAAAATGTGAAGCTAAAAAATATAAGTTCCTATCTCTAGGAGATAAATGTTGGTGTTGACCATAATCGTGCTTGTCATGGTCTGGTTAAAATGAAAGCGCATAATATCAAGACGCGATACACCGTAAAACTGCTTATATGTATATAAAGTAGGAAAAAAACCACCTGTTTTATATTAAGATCGAAATGATTGATAGGATGTCGTTTTTACTCCTCAGACTGATCTCCACAATATCTACTTATATTATCCGCAAGATCTCCTAAAATAGAATAAAAGATAGATACTCTAAATTTATCTTTGTGTAATTAAAGTAACTAATTACTGTTAGTAAATAAGAGAGCGCTACTCCCAGATAAGTTAATAGATAATCTAAAATTAGTATTCCTGTAGCGCTCAGAGCAACGTCCGAGGATCGTTCTTTATTTTTTACACTCCACATGCTTCCAAAGTGTGTTTGTTTTAGAGTCCACATATGGGATAATGACGTCACAGTTATAGCTATTCATTGTAATTTAGATAAGATTCTGATAGCACTACCTAATTATTTGCATAAATAATTGCTGTGGTCGTTTTAAATTTAAAATGTTCAATTGCAACTTTGATTTTTTGAATAGAATACCTTGTCCTTGATAGATTGACTAAGTGATGTATTTAGCTAAAAAATATATGTATAATTGGCATTAATATAATATAATTTCAATTAATATTAGTAATGAATACACTAGTTAAAGCTATACATATGCGTTAATATCACAAATATCAATAAGTTAAATTTTAATAAATTTTATGGGTTTAATTCCTCGTTTGGGTGCATTAATTATTTTCATTTTCGCGCTCTGAAATCCTGCCAAAAGCCGGCGTTAAGTTTTGCCACTGTCTTAACAGTAGGTCCCTCGACATAAAGCTAAAAAAGTTTTGTTGACACCGTCTCTTAAATTCTTGTATTCTACAGAGATACCTTTGTCTGGACAAAGGAAGCCCACTTCGGTATCAGAAGCTGTATCAATGCCAAATTTCAATAAGATGTGATCAAAAGCTCTGGGGATTACTTTGTACAAACAACTTTACTTTTTTATGATAAAATTTAGAATTATCCAATTTTTTCCGGAGTATGGTAATTTAAGAACTTTCTCTTTTACTAAGAATAGAAAGAGGCTAACTGCAAGTTAAATCAGTTATCCGTTAATAATATCCTAAAGCGGGAATATTTCTGGTTATTTGGAAAGAAATATTTATTTATATTATAAGAATATTTAATTAGCTAAACGTACAACGTCTAATAAAATGTATTCTTTGACGGAATACCTTATAATTTTCATATTTTATCTAACACAAATTTTATCTACACAATTTAAGCAATGGAATGAATCGTAAAATCTTTGTTATTACCATCACAATTACACGTTCAAGATATATTGTTTTACTGTCTGAATATAATAAGATGCTACATTTCTTATTCCTTCGCTTTGAAATTATGATTTTATAACCTTTGCTGTAATACACTTGTTGTAGTTTTAAATGAAAATACGTTTTCTTTTAAAACTACAATAACTGTTTTATACTCTTTTATGTAAATCAAAATATGAAATAATTAAGCTAGAGGCCGTCTTGCAGCGGCACAATGTCTGACTGTAAGCGCGACGGTTATGTGTTCGATTTTCAGGGGAAATTGATTCCATTGATTTCTAGAAGGAATAGATTATTTTCATTTCCTTGCTCTGGTAACAAGACAAACAGCGGCGTCGGGTTCCGCCACTCAACAAGTCACGTCCCGAATATCGAGCAGAAAGCAAAGAACCCAGAGTTTGAACACTAGGTTGACACTACTTAGCTTGCTATATGCGGGTTACAGCGTGAAGCTGAACTTGTATGACGCTGAATAAACATAATTTCTTACATCAAGTATTTCCAATCGTATACAAATACGTTCAAATAATTTCTAAAGAGTTATTTTAACATGTCCTTAAAAGTCAGAACCGAGTAAATAGGTACATATGGAAAACATAGTAGACTACATTGTCTTAATAGATTCCAAGTCTAATATGGTTCTACTTCAAAAACAGGCTTTTAAAAGGCCCGGTTTCTATTTACGATAACTTACGCTATGCATCAACCTGTTAACGCCAATGTTGCCAGTTATATAAACACATGTCGGTGAAAATTGAAGCCAGTCGTGGCGCAGTGGCACGAAGTGTGACTGTAAAACCAATTGGTGTTGGGTTCGATCTCCACTCGAGGAGATGGAATATTTACTTAAATTTATATTTCCATTTTCATCGCTCTGGTGTCGAGGCTAAGCGCGGCGTTGAGTTCTGCCATTCAACACGCAATCCTTAAAGAATTCGGCAGAAAGTGGGGAACAGTGTCCTTACACTAGGTTCCCTCTGCCTACCCTGCTGTGTGGGATACAGCATGAAGCTGATGTCGGTAAAAATTACTTTTAGTTTCTCTTCCATTTTGCTGTGTTAGCCATAGATAGGCTTGCATTTAATCGTATTATATAAATTGTGTTATATTATTCTTGATTGACATTGCATTTAGCTATAGACTATTTATTAGATCACTTTATTTTGTATTTTATATGTTAGTTAATTATAACTAGCTTCACGCTTGATCCCTAGCGGGGTAGTCAGAGAGAACGGAGCGCCAAACGCTACGGTCTCTACATACCTCTTTCGCCTCGTCCACCGTCGTCAACCTCTTCATATATGCCCTCCGGGGGGTCCTCACGCTTTTTACGTGACCTTCCTCCAGTATCTTAACTTTATATGTTAACAGTAATAATAGTAATAGTGACTATATTTTTTAATGCTAATTCATCAAAAACTTCAAGATTTTGAACCTACAAACATGTGGAATTGTGCAGTCTTGACAAGAATATTATAATGATGCCAATTTTATAGCCGTTTTTTTTTCCAAAAGTATGTGCCTAGGTAACCTCAAAAAGACTAAGAATATGAGACCTGCCTGAATTCACGGCTAAGATTACTTCACCTCTTTAAGAACAAAAAAAGGAAAACCATCTCAAGAGCACTTGTTGTAGAAAGCAATTTGAAAAAAAGAATTATTCATGAACTAAATTTTTCTAGGTCAATAGCAATATGACGTCCGATGGAACTATTTGCAATTATCCCCATTGTTTGCAGTCACTCCATGAGCCATTATAATAGGCAGTGTTTAAAGGACGCACGATAGGTTAAATTAATAGAGTCATACTATGGAGTAGAAAGGCGACATCAAACACATCTGAAATATCTAAAAAAAACTACACTTTAAAATAAAATTAAGTTTCGGCAGCACGTCTGCGCCATACAGGGGCACAAAGCGTGACTGTAAACGCAACAGCGTTGTGGGTCGAATCCCAGTCGAGGAAATGAAATATTATATATTTTAATTTTTTCGCGCTTGTGTCGCGGCAAAGAGGTGTGAGTTCCGTCACTCAACACATAATGCCTCCTTAATTCGGCGGTAAATGGGAAACAAAGTGTCTTAACTCTATGTTCCCTCTACTTACTCTTCTGTGTACGGGATGTCTACTTAGTCTTCTGTGTACGGGAACGTGACGCTAAAAAAAGTTTCCGTAACAAAAACACCTTTAAAACCGGCTATTTTCAATATAAAAATGTACGTTAATAACTAGATCTTCTCGACATTAAGACCTTCCGGTCTGGAAGTAGATGTTCGGTAACTGTTATTAACATAGGCAAAACAATTAACGCTGTGGGTAAATTTGTTACAATGGAACACAATCGACGATCTTGATAATATAACCCCAGTAGTTCCTGCGAAAGAGGCCAAGTGCTGCAACGGTGTACATCGACCAATTACATTTGCACCTTGCTGTTACCTCAATATCGTATGTAAATGTTGGTTGATAACAGTTCAAGTTTGTTTGGTCCAGGTGCACAAAGCGGCCAATCAAATTAGACCTTTGTGTTTCACTGAACTAGTTCAATCGGGTTAAGGTTGCGGAGATCAACAAAAGACGGTTACTACACAATAATGGTACTGCAACTGCGCTCCGGTGAGGTGACTGTTGCATCATTGGTTTATTCAATTGTTTGATGTGGCGTGGTTGATTATCATTGACGTTTGTTTCAATGTAATCGTTTACTTAAACGGTGTTTTTTTTATAATTATATAGATTTAGAAGATTTCTTTGTAATTTTGTGCTAAATATTTATGTTTTCAAATTTTTGATATTTATTTTTGATATAATTTGAGGCCAGTCGTGGCGCAGCGGCACGAAGTGTGACTGTAAAACCGACTGGTTGTTGGTTCGATCCTCACTCGAGGAGATTGAAATATTGACTGGAATAAAAATAAGTTCAGTTAATATCTTTCTTCTATACTTTTGTACAAAAATAAAGTGATCTAATAAATTGTAAAGTACATCTCAAGCTAAATATTTGTTTTACCTTTTTACTACTTTCGGAGAAACACTAAGTTTGTCCTCGATGGAATGATGTAATTGAAAAAGTTTTGTTATACAGTTAATAAATAATTTGGCAGAATGGAGTCAGATAAGAGGAATTTATTTAGGCATGAAAGCGGCAGGGGAAAGTTTAAGTTCTTGTTATTGTCTGTATTATTGTTTACATTCTCAATAACCTAATATATGTCATATATATGTATTTGAAAACATATTGAATTATATTCTTTTTCTATTTTGAAGTATAAAATTAACACTAGGTTCCTTATGCATAGCTGGATATAGCGTGCAGTGTACAGAGTGAAACACTAAACACAAAATTATATATGACAGCGAATATACAAACAACAAATAACAAAAATTATTAATTTATTCATCTTTTCCACACATACAAAACAGATACCTAAACAGTTTCAACTCTTAAATATTATCCGCCTACTGAAATATCACAAAGGTATCCCATTAATTTTTAACGAACACTACGTCAGTTTTGAAAGAGCAAGTTGCAAAAGGCTGGTGACAAAACTCATCAAGACAATTTTCCAGCCCAGTAATAATTCATTAGAAGCGACGTAGGAAATCGGGGTCAGTGGCTACTATGAGAGAGAATGAGGACTTGACCATCCGAGTCGAAGTAAATGTTCTGACACCTCCTAAAATTCTGTGCGTAAATACCGTCTTCGTTAGCACAGTTTTGTGAATATCCTTAGTGAATTGCATTTTTCTTATCGGCTGCTCAAATCTAATGCAGGCATATGAAAGCTCGTTTTTAGTTTCCCTCATTTATCACGTCGTATCTCGAAAATTTGGTTTTTTGCTGAGTGTAACGTTTGTTGTTTTTAGTAGCTTTTTTATTTACCGGAAAATGAAAATAGTGAAAATTTCACTCTTCTCTCCAATCTCAAAAAATCTCCCTACATTATATAATATTTTCAATTTCAAGTAACCTTATAGAGCAGAAGAGCCTCTTTAAGTATTGACGCATTAAGTGAACCAAGTATAGTGCCACAAACTGCAGACGCTGTTTCACACCCCAATGAACAATTATTGCAATCTTTTCACTTCTAATGGTCTCGTATTTTCTCGATAAAGAATTTATGAAATGACATTTTATTTCGTGACTTAGTGAGTGCATTGCGGATTATGTTTTTTTTTCGCCGAATTCTAGAAACATTGCGTGTTTAATGGCGGAACTCAACCCCGCGCTTTACCTCGTTCGCTTCGCCAGAGCAAAAATATTAAAGATATTAAATATAGCGTTTCCTCGAGTAGAATATCTAATAATTAGTAATTTTCTGTCTCGTTTATAGTCACACGCCTGCGCCACGTCTAATACAATGTTCTTAAATTCAATTAACACAGCAGGGTAGGCAGAGAGAACCTAGTGTTGATCCACTCCGTTCCGATTTTTGCCTTGGTGTCAGGACGACGGAGGTCATGACGGTCTTAATGTTTTTGATCTGTTAAAATTGATTGACAACTATAATGTACGGTCGTCGTGGCGCAATGGAGTAACGTTAGTCTGTAAACGCGAAGGTGTTGAATTTGATCTCAACTTAGGGGAATTATTATGTTTTCATTTGCCCCTCTGATCGCAAAAACAAAGACACAAATACACGGCGACAAGTTCCACCACAACCCAGTTTCCCGAAAATAGAAACGGAGTGTTTTAACATTAAGTTTTCAGTGTTTTTTTAAATATTAATTTTTTGTTTGTAAATTTTCTCTGGTGGGCATGGACCACCTGGCTCTCTTATTCCTACATGGTGCCTATCCCTGCTTTGCTAAGAGAAATTGCTTTAAAATCTTAAAATGTAAAATACCTTTTAGTACTATTTACCTAAAACTTTATATATTTCAAACAGTTAAAGCTCGTTTGCTCTTTATATAACTAGTGCTTTTCAAGATGTTCTGGTGCTGCAGTAACGTAACATAATTATATTCAAATTTGTACGAGCGACTAATGAAATTAATGTGCTTTTCATTTTACAAGCTTATTCGTTAAAGCGTAGTATGCGCTTTATTGAATATTTTCTTTTCCGTCATGGGGGGAAGTCCATTAAAATTTACTATTCAACAAATCGAAACGGTGAAGCGGAGAACGGAGTATCTCGATACTACCTGAAAAAAAACGATAATCGTAGTGGAAATCGAACCTCTAGCTATTCAATATATCTAAATATAATAATTGACTAAAATCGATCTCCTTTAAGTATTTTTATTGATGAAATTTATTATTTTTGTACTACGACATACATACATATATGCTTTAAAGGTAGAAAATTGAAACTACGTCGTACAAAAAATAGTAGTTAGGTACACTAGTCTTAATTTAATTAATTTTAATTAAGACAGTAACGTCAGTCAATGGAGCGTTTTAATTGCAACAGTCATTTAATACTAACGAGAGATCCTGCAATTAGTGAACATTTCATTTGCAATGTAGAACAGAATATTTTGGTTGGAAAAGTTGCATTTCGATTGAGTGAATAATTTCAATGCTACTGCTCCAATATAGGATATATTGGAGGGTCAGTGTCTGATTGCACATGCGATGATTGTGGGTTTGTTTGCCTCTTTGGAGATCTATTATATTTTATTTATCTTTACTTTAAATACTTATATAGAAAACATATAAAAAAATATAAAGTCTGATTATTTTCTCTCTTTAGTGTGTAGTAGATAGTAGTCGCTTTTATATTCCGCCATTTAACACGTAGTATCTTAAAATTGAGCAGAATTTGAAAGATGGAATATTTTAACACTGGATGCTCTCTGCCCTAGCTTCCCTTCCTGTCCTGCGTAATTTATTTAATTTTCTTTTAATTGTGTTCGTCACATAGCTAAAATCTTCAGAACTTTTAACTGAATTAATTGATTAATATATTATACAAAACCCCACGTTTCGAAAAATACTATTCTGTTCAGTTCTTTTGTTTATTATACATTATATATTAAAATCACTTCGCCAATGTCACGTTCTATGAAGAAAAATCGAAAACTACAGTAGTACAACAGTATCTAGTCCATGATGTCACTTAGACTAAAGTGACATTCATCTGTCAGTTAATATAATGATTATATTAAACTATGGACATCAACCTCTTATCACATGTTTATGCCACAATTTTAATAAAGCGCAACGCCCTCTGGCACAGTAATGATGTAAGTGTTTTGTTAACAAAAAAGGTCGTAGGTTTAATTAGGTTAATGTGAAGATGCGGCTTTGGTAGCATCACGCGAAAATAGGATAAAGTGGATTACCGATCTGAAAGAGCTACATTTGTAGCGAGTGCTGAGTATCGTCTATTGTGTAGTTAATTTATTGTTTTTTTCCTTTCTTTCTGGTATTGATACTTACAAAAATAGAAATATAAACCATTGTATAGTATGAGAAGCAGGAAATACGTATGTAAATTATTATTGAAAATTATTAGTAGTATTTTTAGTTTAAGCGCAAATTTTTTTTTTAGTATTATATAGATTTGTTGTTTTGTATTGATGATGTAATGAACAACAATTCATGTAATAGAGAATATTAAGTAATATTCTTTAGTATTAACAAATACTATAAATTTTATAAAGTAAATGTAAGTAGATTTTACCTAATTACCCGCAGAGACAAATTCTACTCAACCCGCATTGTTCACAGTTTGTGAGGAAAGTAGGAAACAGAGTGAAAGTAGGTTCTTTATGCTCTCTGATCTCTTATGTAAAACTATAAAAAGAAATGATTTGTTATAAAAATATATTTCACAAACACGAATGTTCGTAACAGTAAACAAAACAAAAATTGTAATTGCTATACTATAAATAAATACAGAGAGAGAGCGTCAGTTAATTAAAATAACGCAAACATTTGCTAGATTTCATACAAACATCAACGTTTTCTTAACGTCAATAAACCATTTATAGCAATACTGCTATGCTGTTTCAATATTTTTCTATTTTATTTAGATATCATTGTAAATTGTGTTTGGACTTTTTTTTTGGTTTTGTTTTCTTCGTCGTGAATTTGAAATAATCATCCCGGTATTGTCTTTGTTACTATTAAATACATCATTATTTTACTACTAATAGAGATTGTGGTTACATAGAAATGTTTATGCATATTTAAAAGTAATATAAATTTTACAGTACGCGCATTAAAAAAATTATACAGATTTTCTTTGAAAATGAACGCGTGCACGCAAATCTATTCTTGTTATATGCGAACTATATATATGTACCTATTCTTATAACACACAAAAAAAAATATATAAACACAAAATAAAAAAATAAATAAACGGCCCATAATAACATAAAGCAGTTTAATTATATTTCATCTTTAATTAAACTATAACTTTTATACACCTTCACATATGACCCTCATTCTATATATACACAATAGGTACAATATACCTGTCCCAGAACCAGATAATGTAATGGACAAGATCCAACGAGGTGAGGTGACCGCGAACACTTTACACTCCACCGCTTCGTTATCACAATCGATTTACTCCGACGCCATTTTTATGTTGTGTGAGCAAATGGAGAAAGTATTTTAGGAATACCCACCTTTTTTTTCGATTTGTGAGGGTACTTAGATATTGCGTCTTGGCTCTCAGTTGAAGTTAATGTTGTGTGAAGTAATTGTGTTTGTATTTTATAATTATTATGAAAGTGTGTAATTGTAATGGTAGTTTCTTATATTATACTTATATATAATTTATTTTATGAGATAAGTCTAAGAATGTTGATGTGGACTGGTTAGAATGTGTTACTCTTAATACGTATTGTTTATCGTTAAAATTTACTAATACCAAACCAATTTTATTATTATCTTAACTAACTTATCAGAACTCCACGTTACCAGAGCGAGGAAAATGAAATTTCTATGTAATTCATCAATATTACATAAGTAATATTCATTGGTAGTATTAGTAGTTTATCTCTGGAAGAAATATCAATATAACAAGATCTACCATATCAGTCGTGCAACTTTCCGTTTGATAAATGATAACGTGAAATGTGACGCAGAAGATGGAATTGAGTAGGAAATTCCACTATTTGTATTCAATAATACGTATGCAATATTATTGAATATTCTTTTAAAGACTAATAATTCTATGTACTGTTAGATATTATAAAACATAGTAGCTTTCCACCGTATATGCTTAGATCTTTCAAATTACTCAAATGGATTTTAATCCACTTCTCTAGTAGTCACGTGTGACTTATTTAATATATCAGTATATTATACTGGAATATAACCATTAAATAAAGAAATATGCAAATCTCAAACATCTCTTTATGTTAAAGTCAAGTAAAAAATCGATTTACCGCAGAGAATTTTATTAGGAATTTAATACCTTTGTCTACCACAGCAGGGGTTTTTTTAAATATTTTTAAAGTGTTAATTCACACTTTAAAGAAAAAAAATTATATTATTTCCAAAGTGTGGAATAACACTTTAAAAATGTAAAAAAATAGTATTCTCACTCCCGAGACGATAATTATAAATAATTATTGCGGATTATTATTATTATAGCGAAAATTTGTGAAAATCTCCCTACAGAGATGTTAACATACGTGTGGCTTATTTGGTTAGAGCGCTTGGATGGTTTCTAAAGAGGCACGGATTCAAATCCCGAAACGTTCAACTTTTTATACGTTTTCTCAATAAGTACAGCAGGAAAAATTTTGTCATAGGAAGCGAACCCATAACCGTCATATTCTGTACCACTGTGCCACAACAGCCACTTGTCATCGATTTACACATACTAAAATTAAATACAGCAAAATATACAGAGTCGCTAAAAACTTTCTAACTCTAAATAATTCTTAAGCTGTCCAAGGTATACAGTAGAGTCGAGGAAAATAAAAATAGAACTCGCATAAAGTACCCTCAAGTAAGTTTTCGAACTGTGAAACCTTTTATACAATCACCATTTAGGTTAAATCCGGGCGAATGCTTGTGGCGGGACTAAAGTGTTACCCGTCGTATGCTGTGATGTAATCATTTTGAGTTATTGTTTTTGTTCTTTTTCCTTTTCCTGTTGTCTTGTAATACATATTTTTAATAAGTAACAGGCACTGGAAAATATGGTAATTAATTAAGTTTCATTATTAAGTTGTATTTTTTTATTAATACAATGAAGTAATTAGTATCTTTAAAATTTATTGCGGTATCTTGTTTTTATGAAGACGATTCAATATGGAATACAACACCATTCAATGCTTGAGGGAATTATTTGTTATAAATGCGCTGAGAAAAGGAAAGAATGAGAGTGAACATATAAATAATAGTTTATTAGAACAACATAAGTCATAATTGTTATTATTAATTAGAACAATAGGTTAATATAATTATTATAATAGGCGAAACGCTTTAACTCTTTACTTTTTTATGAATTTACAAGCGTAATAAATTTTGTACTAGTATTTTTTATCTACCTATGTACTAGCTAGAATACTTTTACCATTTACCATTACCATTGCCAACAGATTGATATATTCAATCATGAGCAAATTGTTTTCATAATTCTGAGAAATTGGAAGCACTACGTGGCTGTTTCATGTCAACGGCGGCATGGGCGCCGCCTGCGAGACTCTAACCTAGGAGCTTGCGCCCCTAAACAGAACGTTGAATTCTTTAAATTTTACATTGTTTTGAAAAGTATTCATCTCAATTACGTACTATATAAGCTGAAATTTACCGTCGTAAAATTATCGTGATGATGGAATAACTTACGCCCGTAACTTCCAATATCCATGTCAAAGGAAAAAGGGGAAAATAACACCTTGCAATTTTAATTTTTTTTTGTAAACAAATGCCTTATCTTGGCTTATTTATTAGAAATAGATAGACGGTGTCGCTGACTTATTTTAAGAACTAATAAAATAGAATATTTATATACTCTCTACCTACCTCTAACTCTGATATAGGTACATATTGCTCTTTATTTTTATTATTTAATTTTTCTCTATTATTTTATTATATAACAACTATAATCAATTATACTTGAGATGATAACAATTATTTTATTGAAAAGTCCCTATTAGTTTACTAAAATGATCATATAATTCTGAGAAATTCTACAAACTAATCCCGATCCCAAGACAATAGTAAACAGTTAGGTTGCTCAATTATTAAATTGTAGTTTAATATTTATAATTAAATATATCCCACAAAACCAAATTACATTTGATTTTCATTATACCAATAGCTTAATTAAAGTTATTTATTAATTAATAGTTCAGAAGTGGTTTCGAGACTCGGCCGGGGCTGAGGTACAGCGTAAGCGTGAAACTAGATTATCTCTGACCGATTTTTAACTAACCGCTAATAATGGTTGATTGTAGCTTTAAATAATTTTCTTTATCAAGGTTAGCTTTGTGGTTGTATGATTTAGTCTGGGATATATGATTATGGTATGATTTTAAATATTTATTATCTATTTGTACATATTATATAATATAATTTATATAATTTTATTATATAATATGTACAAATAGATAATAAATATTTTAATAAAAACTCAAGTATAATAAGGTGATATACTACTATCTACTTTATAAGACATGCTATAGGACAAAAAAACATTAGTTCTCATTCAGTTATAATAACATAATTTTAATTTTTATAAAAGTATATGACAGCTTCACGCTGTATCCCGCACACAGCAGGGTAGGCAGAGGGAACCTAGTGTT